>JAQGBS010000234.1:0-24950 GCA_034698545.1 Acrobeloides obliquus | reverse complement strand
CAAAAAATGCTCCATTTTTCATGAATTTTTCGAATATATATAAATTATGGCCAATTTCGCTAATTTTAGATTTAGAGCTTTTGAACCCAACCAACTTAAAATTGGTCTATCTCCGCGAATATAAATCTGAATTTATCAAAGAGCAAAAACTTAGTGAAATGACCTTTTGCGGTCAAAAAGAAACCCTATTCACATCCCCTACATAAAATTCTATCGAGCGATTATGATTTTTTAACCAATGTTAACATTTTTTATTAAAAAAATTTAAATTTTAGGCAATCAATACAACTTTCTTCTTTCAACTGCCTCTTCTCCCTCTACAAAAAAACTCTTAGCTTTACAAAATGAATAAAAAATTTGGATTTTTAGTCATATTTTTTCACCATTTTTGACGCATTAAGCCCATAGCAATGAAAGTCTATATAAAAATTTCAACTATACATTGTCTTATTGTGTCCTATGATTTGTATACCTTCACAGAGCTCATATTATTGGGTTAATTCAAACGTTAGCAGATCTTATTGAATTCAAAAACGTTTTTGATTATTTCAAATATGCTCTTGATTTATATCGACAAACACCTTTTTTCTATAGGATTTTTTAAGAAAAAAGATATTTAATTGAAAAATAAAAAGTTTTTTTTGAAATAATCGAAAATGAGCTAAAAAGTTCGCGAACTTTTCGATTAATCCAATATTTTTTGTCATTATTTCTAGCATTTTTTAGAATTGTTGAAACGATTAATTTTTGAATCTGTTATAAAAAAATTAATTTCAGCATTTTTGTGTAAAATTTCTTTTTTTACATCATTTTTGGAGTTTATTCTATATAATGTTCACAGGGATATGTGCATTTTATTATATGTAAAGCATAGTTTTGATGGGTATATATCAAACCACAAGTGGGAAATACATAACAACCTTCTCCTCAAAAAGCCCACTTTCCTTAAAAAACTTCAGCACTTCTTCCTCTAAAAAACCAACTCCCCCCCCCCCCCCCACCATCTCCCAAAAAACCTCTTCAACACTTTCTTTCCCAAACAATCAAAAAAACCCGCAAAAGATCAGTCTTTTAAAATTTTGCAAACGTGGAGCAATTTCGACCAGGTTCCGATAAAGGCCCAATTTTTGAGCCATGGGTACTCAAATCTCCTACATCCACCGAGTCCCCCTATCCATTAGGCTGCGTTCAAGCATGCCAAAAAAGTTGTAGAAAAGTTGTCAAAAAATGTTTCGATTTTTCGACAACTTTTTTGACATGCTTGAACGCAGTCTTAGCCCGAGACCAAAGGTACACGGATCGCATTAAAAATTTTTTGAATTTTGAAATTATTGGCACCAATTCAAAATTATGCAAAATAAAGCTTTAAAAATATTTTTTGTTCGTTTGTTAATTTGACTAATTTTCGGCGCGTCTACCATTGCCATATGGTAAAATTGCCATATTCAGTCAATTGCCATATCGGAACAATTGACATACGGGAAAATTGCCATATTCAGACAATTGCCATACCGGAACAATTGCCATACCGGAGCAATTGACATACCGGAACAATTGTCATAAAGAACAATTGACATATCAGGGCAATTGCCATACTGGAACAATTGCCATACCAGAGCAATTGCCATAACTATTAAATTTTTTAAAATAACATTTACCCCCCCCCCCCCCTCCGAGAGATGTTCATATTTCAGATTCCCTTGACTATGTATGACTATAAGGGAAATATGGTTTAGATATTTTCACATGCAATAAGAGAGTCAAGATAATCTCCATACACGGGATGTTTGACATAGTCAAGACAGATTTTTTTAATATTTGCCTTTTTAATTATCGACTTTTGAGGCTTTGGTGGTTTTTTGCCAGCGTCTATTTGAGCCATAAGTGCTTCACTCATTCCCTGCTCCTCTACTAATGCTTCCAAAAACGTATAGAACTAAAAAATAAACTTTTTGTTATGATAATTTAAATATACCGAGTAATAATATCCAGAGCCACCTTTTAAGCATAAGTTCCAACGCATATGCCAAGCTTCAATTTGGTTGTTAGTATGGTCAGTATCAGTAACAGCCGCATCGTAAACATTCCACAAAGACAAAGCATAACGGCCTGGTCTTCGAACCCGTGGATCATTTCTACCCCATCGACGATCGATCGGACCTATCCATGTGGAGTCCATATATGATAATAATTCTTGAACTCCGTCATAAGCAAAATTAGCTAAAAATGTGACTAGTTTAGTATGCAAAAAGATAGCATTTTTTACTGCTCATATGATTATAAATTTCGATGTAAACTCCAATCACATTATCCACAGGAACAAATGGCAAAAATTGGAGATGTTTGACATCTCTTCGGAAATCTTCATCGTTAGTGTAAGCTTCAGTTAATCCTAACGTGTCTACATGATGCCATATAGCATGCGAAAAATGTGTGTAACACCCTTGGTGCTAAAAGAGCTTATAGTCTCCATGTTAATCTTTATTTTTACTCACCTTGAAATTAGCTTCTCCATAATAAGATTCAAATGCTTTAATGACAGGTATCTCGAAATCACTAACCACCTTATTAGGAGGAGGTAGATTAAGACGATTCAATATTGTTTCATAATTGGCTTGGGTCTTATGAACCATAAGGCAAAATACCAACGGAATACAATATGTATCTTTATAAAGCCCACATATGGTCCATAGCTGTTCGTAAAGTGGAACGGACTAAAATTCGACTAGCATAAATACGCGGCCTTCGGCCGCGTATTCATACTACTCCAATGACATCGCCCCTTTCATCCTCTCCCGCGCTTTCCCTCCCAATTGTAACAATAAACAATTCTTATGTTTGTCTTAGAATGCATTTCGTTCCAATGTTAAACTTGAAATTGTGTCAAAGTTAAAATAAATTTTACCTTGCACGTGCCATCTACATACCAAGTAGCACAAGATTTAAGAACACGAAGATTATCATCGGTCGTGAAGATTATCATACGGTTATCAGATGTTTGAGGATCTTGATGGAAAATAAAATTATTGCCTCTTGCCGTTGTCCATACATTTTCATCAAGCATTATTTCATTGACCGTTTTTGGATTAGAGTGAGGGTTATCGGCTTTCCACCTGCATATCTCTTTTCTTACAATCGTTATCTCTGGCAACTTCTTAATAGCAGAAACGCTAGCGTCTTTTATGACAGATCTAATAATTTGCCTTGCCGGTGCAACCTGATGAGGGTCCTTTGCAGCTAATTTCATCTTAATCTGTAAAAAACTTTTTTAAATCCATATCTGATGATAATTTTTTGTCATTTATGGGTAAACCTATGTTTTTATTTTTCAAATTACCTTCAAATCTTTAGCATCTATATCGTCTGGCATAGGGGGATGGTTATGCTGAACATTATCCTCAGGAAATTCGATTTTGTCTGGGCTATAATACTTCACTCGAGCCTTGCAATTAAATTGTTTCCTCTTTGCGCAATAATATGTAATATAGTCATCGTTGACATTGGTCTTGTGATAGCCGTGACCTTTATAAACTAAATAATCTTGGCCACGTTCAGTTTGTAGAAGCTTCGAATTCATAACATAAGAATAAAATGTGACAAAAATTCGAAGAAAACAAGATGAAAAAATAAATTTTTTTTAAAATAGTGCTTATCCAAATCGGCTTCAAAAAATAAGCTCGATAGACCACTTGTTTTTAGTCCATTAGACCACAAATAATCCTGGTCGATCGAGCTTCTCCATCAATTTCGCCCCTCCCTTTTTAGCTCAAAAATTCCAATAACTTTTTTCCATTCCCCTATCAAAATCAATGGAAAAAACTTTCTATCGGCGAGCTTGATCTTTTAGATAAAGGGCTCCGACCATGAAAGAGAGAAATGCAATTCCCTTTCTCAAAACAAAATAAACGTCTAAATGGACGTTGTACAAAAATAAAAACATCATCCGTTGGTCTATGACCCGGAAAAAAACTTTTATACCATTGAGTCGGCTTGGAGGAAATACTGTAATTCGATTTTCAAAAAATGCAAAAATTTGTCAAAAAATTGTACAAAAATGGCAAAAAAGTAGAAAAGATTAAAAAATTCATAATTTTGAAAAAATTAGCAACATTTTACATTTTTGTTGAATGTTGATTTTTTTGTTGAAAAAGTGGGAAAGATTGGACTTTTTGTGTAAAATTTTTAAGAAAAAATAAAGGGGATCATTAGGAAAAAATATTTATTTTTTCAGCGTCGGGGAGGGGGAAGGAATACTAATAAATAAAACACTGGATTTCTTTTAAAACTGGTTATGGCAATTGTCAAGTATGGCAATTGCTCCGGTATGGCAATTGTTCCAGTATGGCAATTGTCCTAATATTTCAATTGCTCTTTATGGCAATTGTTCCGGTATGGCAATTGTCTCGGTATGGCAATTGTTCCGGTATGGCAATTGTCTGAATATGGCAATTGTCTAGTTATGGCAATTGTTCCAATATGGCAATTGACTGAATATGGCAATTTTACCGTATGGCAATGGTAGACGCGCCCTAATTTTCTGGCAGCTTTTATAAACATGTTCTATTGTAAATTTTAATAAGATATGGCTTCTAATAAAAATTTCTTATAAACTTTGTCTACTCAATCTAAGAGTAGTTCCCAAATTTACATGAGGTCGATGAATACACACACTGTATTTCCGAAGCTTACACAATAACGGGATGAAACGATCGTTCAAGCAACACAAAAATGGGATGAGCAACAACAGGATGGAAGAACGGAACGGCAAGAACAAAGCAGATCACGGCTCCTAAAAGGAATTTTGATATGGTGTCAAAGACTTTTTGTACTCAGGATAAAAAGTTGAAAGAAAAAGTCTATCTAAAAATTTCTTAAAGGGGGGAGGGTAGCAATCATGGCAGGATCTCGAAAAAAAATTTTTTTTGAAAATTTTTGTAAAAATACGTTCCTAGGGGTAATTTTATGCGATAAATCGATTCCGCGCATTCCCGAAGCATTAAAATGCTTCCTTGACCCTGATTCAGGGAATGGGAGTGCGTGTATTGAAGCGAAAATCAAACATTTTCGGATTTTTATGAGAAAATCGTCGATTCTTAGGTTTTTCTAGGCGGGGAATCGATTGCACGCATTCCCGAGCCTTGAAAACGTTTCCTTGACTATTTCCAACTCTTCTAGAGTGTTAACTCTAATGATGTCCAATGTTTTTTTCATATATTTATCGCATAGAAAAACCCCATTAGGGTTGAAAAACTTGAAAGTTTTTGAATAAAATAGCACAAAAATCGCAAAAATCCAATTTTTTGAGCACCTGTAAAAAAATTTAACATTTATCATGCCAATGTATGAACATTGAAATGATTTTTATCCTCAATTATTGTTATCAATTAAGACAATATCATGATTGATTATAAGTGGAGCAACCAAATTTTAAACGCTTATTTTTTTAGCACCCTGTAAATAATTTAACACTTATCATTCCAATGTCACGGAGGGGGAAAGTGTGGAAAAAATGGCGACAGAAAAAATGAATAAAAGTTTTCGTTTCAATAACACGAAAAAGTAGGACATAACTTTTGCCATGTTGCCAAATCAAGGCTTGTGTCGTGGGAGACGTTAACGAGGACCTTCGCCGCTTTGATTCGATGAAAGAAGAGAAACTTTTGTTTAGGCAAATCACTAAGCTGCAACAAATTCGGAATTTTTTCTTTGGCACAAATAGGGTTGCATCGCGGTCAATTGACCGGATCGGTCAAATGTCAATTTCTTGACCTGTATGTTTAAGCGTAATTTGGGTGTGTACCTGTGCTTAAATAAACTTTATTGATTCATTGTTATCATAGCGTTTATTCGCTGTAATACATTTTTGGATCAAAGTTGAAGTTTGCAATCAATTTTCTTAAAATTCTTAATACAAACGATAAATTATAACAAAAACATAAAAATTTACACTCTACTCCAATGTTTTACATTTGTCGCCACTTTTGCCCATACTTTCCCCCACCGTGACATTGAAATGATTTTCATTTTCACCCTCAATTATTGTTATCAATTAAGACGATATCACAGACTGGTTATAAATACAGCAACGAAATTTGAAACGCTTATTTATATGTATTGTTTCTAAAGTTGTCCTTTGTTTCTCTTAAAATGAAACTGTTAATAATACAAATTTGTATTACCTTAATCCAGTTAGTAACCGTGTCCATTGGTATTTCGCCTTTTTACCAGTGCTCACGGCTCAACGTCAGCTTTCAAAATGTAGCATCATGTTCGTGGAAATACACTACAATTTATACTCCCCAATATGATATTTATGATTTCCATTTATACAATATTACCTGCACTAATCTTGACCAAGATACACAGCTAAATGGGTATGCTATACAAGTGGTATTTATGGATGATCCACAGCAACCATGTACGGGCGAGCCATGTTTCCTTGATCCAACTTCACGATTGCAACCCGAATGCGACTTTGATTGTTTTGGCATGCCATTCGGTTTGTGGTATTCTTTTCAGATTGGCGATCCAAACAACCAAGGTAGCAAGTATTTCCCTGGCTCTGAAATACTTGTTTATGAGAACACAACATATCCCTATGATGACAATCATTTGTTGAATCCAGAAAACCCGGTCTTAACTCAACATAACAACAGCGCATTTGTAGTAGCATGCGAAGAGTTTGATGAACAACCGATAACAAGTGTGCCAGGAAGTAAATTTTTAAACTTACTACGGAGTGTCCCAGAAAAGGTGGCGATTTTCGTGCTTTTTAGATAAATTTGAAAATGACTTTATTTTTTTAAAATGTCCCATGAAGGGGTAATTTTATGCGAGGAATCGATTATGCGCATTCCCGAAGCGTGAAAACGCTTTCTATACCTTGGTTCAGGGGAAAAAAATGCACACCGGGGTGCCCTTATATCGAGATTTGACTGTATTAATTTTTATACAGCCACGTATTTTTGGATCAGCTCAATAATTTAAAAAAATAAAAATAAAAACAATTTAGTGACATGTATGGAATTTGTAACCAATTTTTCCGCATACTCCTTCGACTTAGATGGGGCCAGTAATATTAGCTTAACCGTTACATATTATGACCAGTGCGAAGGGTTTGAACAGTCTTGTATGACTATTTATATTGACCAACATATTAGTGGCATTTTGGATGTTGGAGAATTATATATGCTTGCTGATGACAGATTTCCAAAGTAACTTATATACTGTGAGGGGGGTGTGCACAGCAAAGACGTAGCTAGCCGCGAGGCATGGGTGAGGGCACTTTTCTGAAAACGTTATTTTAGACGGAATTTTTTTCGAATGCTAGAGAGTGCGCGCTAGCATTCGTGAAACGCATATGTACAAACATCAGATATGAATATTCGGCTACACTACATCTTTGCTTACCCCACCCACCTCCAATTCTCATCCCCAGTATAAATAATTTTTATAAATTTAAGGATTATTTTTAATTTGTTTAATAACCTTCAAGAAAACCCTATCACAGTCTACTTAAACTCCGACAGCAACTATATTGGTTTGGGACTAGAGATTTATAACGATATTAATGGAGATTGCTTAAATGATAATAGTGAGCCTTGTGGAATAAATGCAATACCGGTTCAATTTTATTCCATTGACGGGCTCCGTCTCAAATCTAACTTAGAACCATTCACACCCAATTCACCTTATGATAATAATATACCGGGTAAAAATTTGTTCAACTAACAAGGAATACTATTAACTTGCCCTCCTCCGATTTTTACGAAACCGGTCTCAAACAATTCCTCATACCCGACTTGATTATAAAATTTTGTAGAATTTCGTCCCCATAGGCCTTCCTCATCGAGATATGAGCGTTTCAAGTTCGCAGAATATATAGAATGTTGAATTTCTTATTAATTTTGCCTGAATCAATAAAAGTCAGTTTATTGAAAATATCGTACCTTAAAAAATTCAAAATTTATCGACCCGTTTTGGACGAGCGATAGCTCATTGAATTCCTTATAATCTCGGGAATTCAATGAGATATCGCTCGTCTCAAATGGGTTGGTAAATTTTGAATTTTCTAATGTTCGATATTTTCGTTTCAATAAACAGACTTTTATTGAATCATGCAAAATTGGCAATCAATTCAACTTTCTGTATATTTAAACGCTTATATCTCTTCGGGGAAGGCGCATGATAGTGTTTCTTGTAAATTATTTTTACTAAAAAAATTTGAAAAATGACAAAAGGGTCTCGTTTAATTTTTGGAATAATTGTTTTCAAAATATCAATTTTTACAAAATTTATCTATTTTTAATTTTTTTTTATAGTCAGCATTGGCCCTCTTAATTCTCAACTGAATGTTTCTACTTATTGTAACAAGTTTATACCCTACAATGTTGGCTCCACAACGACACCAAAAACTGGTATGAGTTTAAAAATTTTTGGTGGGGGAGGGACAAACAATTAAATCCTTGATTATGTAGAAACAAATCCATGCCCAAATGGATGGCAGTTTTCGAAGCTATCGCATTATAACAATACCCAAAAATGCTACAATGTTCTCCAATTTGATAATTCTACTGGAGCGGATCGTACTTATGCAGTTGCTCAAGATAGTTGTAAGAAAATTGCTTCAACATATGGCAAAACTGGTTCATTAGTTTCAATTGATAATGTTTTTGCAAATATGGAATATACGGGTAAATTTCAATTACACTATGAAAGAAATGACGATCTACCATTAAAAAGCCCTAACCCATAGGGAACTCAGACCAGTTGCTCCAAGGTAGGGTAGGGCTTAGGCTTATACTTAGGCTTAGCTTAGGCTTATGCCTAGGTTTACAAGTAACCCTCACAATGGACTATATTTCTTAATTTTAAGAAATTTATCAAAAAAATTATAATTTGATGTGTAAAAATGAACAAGAAGGAGGCGCTTATATTGGATTAAAACGAAATAGTAATATTCAGCCATACTTTTGGCTTAATGGAGACGCATCAACATACCGAAATTGGGCACTTTATGCCACTGCTAAATCCTTTGACTGTGCAAGATTTGGTGCTTACCATGTTGAAGGTACCTGGGATACATCTGATTGTAATAATAAAGATTTCTTTGGAGTTGGATATGTCCCATGTTATGCTTGTGAAATGATTATTTAAAATTTAATAAAGAAAAATTAACAAAAAGTTTATTAACAGCCATATAGAGGATGGGGCGTGGGAGGGAAATGTTGCGATTTTACCAAGTTTTTTAATTTTCACCAAAATAATCCTATAGGCGGTTTTCTATTCGAGGAATCTATTGCGCGCATCTCTGACCTTGAAAACACTTCCCTGACCCTGTTTCAGGGATAGATGATTGAAGTGAAAAAATGCAGGATTAAAATTTGTATATAATTTATATACAAATTTTAATCCTTCATCAACTTGCACCGAATAGTGTCGTGGTAACCCTCTTGACTATGACCTCGAACCCGAGCCCTTCGCGAAGGGCTCGGGTTCGATACCCAGTGCCTACTTTTTATTTTTGCCACTTTATTTTTTGTTGCAATTTTGTAATGCAATTTGCGGAAAATTTTCATACCTATAGGATAAAAAATCCCTTTATTTCTGATTTCGACTTCACGGCTGCCCAAAATGCGCGTCGTACGACAAAAAAACTAAATGAAATTGTTTCGATCGATAAGAATATTACCAATAAGGCAGGATATTACAACGAAAACTGGGGAAAATGGGAAAAAAAGATTCCGGGAAAAAAAGGATACGGGGAAAATTTATCCCCAAGCCATATCGAAATTTTTTTTGAAAATTGATTCGTTTGGAGAAAAAATGGTCACGGGGAAAAATGGTCACAGGGAAAGAAAAACTAGGGAAAAATGGTCACTGGGAAAAAAAGATACAGATAAATGGAAAAAAAGGTACGGGAAAATTTGTCCCTCAATCCCCTGTAAAAAATTTAATATTTACCATGCCAATGTATGAACATAGTACCGATGAGAGTATACGGTCGGTAGCTAATTTTTTTGCTCATTATCATAACTTTTTACGCTTTCAAAAATGCGCGTAAAGTTTTTGAAAATTTTTATTTACACCTGAAGTACCTTCCTTGTAAGTATTACCCTTATCTAGAGAGCAGGGTTGGGATTTCCCCGCGATAAATCCGGATTTAGCAGATTTCCCCGGGAGAATTCTGAAGGAATCTGGGGTATCTTTTTCCCTAGAATTACTTGGTTTGAAAAGACGTTTATTTTCAAGTCTCGTTGGTGCAGTGACAAAGCAGCGGCTCCATGACCACAGGATCGCGGGTTCGAATCCCGCTTGAAGGCAATTTGATTCCAAAATTGGCCAATTTGGGGCAAATAACTTTCGCCACAAATCTCACCACGTTAACTTTCGCGTCAATAAACATATTAATTTTGACTAATTGAGTTGTCTGAATTGCAATAAATTCGTGTCATATATATGTATATTGACACGAACGTGGCGAAAGTTGCTGTGGTGAACATGAAACGTGGCTAAAGTTATAGTGCCCCGCTTGGAGCTAATTTGGCTCCAAACGGGATTGAACCCGCGATCTTTTGTCCACGAAGCCGCTGCTTTGTCACTGCACCACCGAGGCAAGTTTGAGAAGGGAAAATTTTCAAACCAAGTAATTCGGGGAAAAGATTTCTCCAGAATTCCCTGGGGAAATCCGGATTTATCCAATTTCCCCGGGAATGGATAAATCCGGAAAATTCTATTTTCCAACTCTGCTAGAGTGCTAACTCTAATGATGTCCAATGTTTTTTTTCATATATTTATCGCATAGAAAAACCCCATTAGGGTTGAAAAACTTGAAAGTTTTTGAATAAAATAGCACAAAAATCGCAAAAATCCAATTTTTTGAGCACCTGTAAAAAAATTTAACATTTATCATGCCAATGTATGAACATTGGAATGATTTTTATCTTCAATTATTGTTATCAATTAAAACAATCTCACTGATTGACTATAAGTGCAGCAACCAAATTTTAAACGCTTATTTTTTTAGCACCTTGTAAAAGAATTTATCATGCCAATGTCACGGAGGGGGAGAGTGTGGGAAAAATGGCGACAGAACAAATGAATAAAATTTTTCATTTCAATAACACAAAAAAGTCGGCACTATAACTTTCGCCATGTTGCCAAATCAAGGCTTGTGTCATGGGAGACGTTAACGAAAACCTTCGCCGCTTTATTCCATGATCGAAGAGAAACTTTTGTTTAGGTAAATCGCTATGACGTCGTTTGACCCGTCAAAAATGCAACCCTAGACACAAATGATGAGCTGTAATTAGCGTTTATTTTCCCTATTTTGCGCGTTTTTGCCCTTGTTTTGTTCGTTTTTTGTGAGTTTTGTAAATACATTCGTTTTACGAAAATCGATAAAAAGAATGAATTCATCCTGAAAGTTGTTTACTTTGTTTTACCTCAATTGAGCCAATTATGACATGCGCCTTTGAAGCCTGGTATCCGTCGCAATCCGATCTCCAGAATTCCGCCGAACATTCAACAAGTTTGCTGCAAAACTAACTCTGAACGATTTTAGCACTACCTACGCCTCTTCTATGGGCCGCCGAATTACCATAAAAAGATCAGAAGAACTTGTATGATGGAAATCTCACCTAGGACTTGTATTATAATGTCATGTTTTCGCTTATTTTTATCTTTCCAATTTCTTGACCTGTATGTTTAAGTTTAATTTGGGTGTGTACCTGTGCTTAAATAAGCTTTATTGATTCATTGTTATCATAGCGTTTATTCGCTGTAATACCTTTTTTGAATCAAAGTTGAAGTTTGCAATCAATTTTCTTAAAATTCTTAATAAAAACGATAATATACAAGAAAAAAACATAAAAATTTACACTCTACTCCAATGTTTTACATTTATCGCCACTTTTGGCCATACTTTCCCCCACCGTGACATTGCAATGGTTTTCATTTTCATCCTCAATTATTGTTATCAATTAAGACGATATCACAGACTGGTTATAAATATAGCAACGAAATTTGAAACGCTTATTTATATGTATTGTTTCTAAATTTGTCCTTTGTTTCTCTTAAAATGAAACTGTTAATAATACAAATTTGTATTACCTTAATACAGTTAGTAACCGTATCCATTGGTATTTCGTCTTTTTATCAGTGCTCGCGGCTCAACGTCACCTTTCAAAATGTAGCATCATGTTCGTGGAAATACACTACCCAATATGATCCCCAACTTGATAATTATGAATTCCATGTATACAATATTACTTGCACTAATCTTGACCAAGATACACAGCTAAATGGGTATGCCATACAAGTGGTATTTTTGGATGATCCACAGCAACCATGTACGGGCGAGCCATGTTTCCTTGATCCAACTTCACGATTGCAACCCGAATGCGACTTTGATTGTTTTGGC
This sequence comes from Acrobeloides obliquus, assembly GCA_034698545.1. Classification (NCBI taxonomy): domain Eukaryota; kingdom Metazoa; phylum Nematoda; class Chromadorea; order Rhabditida; family Cephalobidae; genus Acrobeloides; species Acrobeloides obliquus. Next base: position 12,529 of record JAQGBS010000234.1, on the reverse strand, counting down.
ATGCCATTCGGTTTGTGGTATTCTTTTCAGATTGGCGATCCAAACAACCAAGGTAGCAAGTATTTTCCTGGCTCTGAAATACTAATTTATGGGAACACAACATATCCCTATGATGACAATCATATGTTGACTCCGGAAAACCCGATCTTAACTCAACATAACACAAGCGCATTTGTAATAGCATGCGAAGAGTTTGATGAACAACCGATAACAAGTGTGGAAGCACGTAAATTTTTAAACTTGCTACGGGGGTGTCCCAGAAAAAGTGACAATTTTCGTAATTTTTGATGAATTTGAGAATGAATTTATTTTTCTAAAAATGACCCATTTAGGGGTAATTTATGCGGGGAATCGATTACACGCATTCCCGAAGCATGAAAACGCTTTCTTGACCTGATCCAGGGGGAAAAATGCGACTAATGTGATCATTTTCACTTCAAATAAACAGGGGGGGGGGTACAAGATCCTGAAAAAAATTTTTTAAACATTTTGGTCAAAAATATAAAAGGGACCATTTGGATTTTTTAAACTTTTTTTGTCCCTTGGGGGGGGGGGTACATGAACGATCTCATACATGGGCAAGGGAGGTAGGTCGAAGACCCAAATGCGATACATTTGTCGACCAAAAAAAACGTATCACATTTCATACATAAAAAAATTGTATCCAGGTCGGCGCGAAGAGCCGACCTGCGATACAATTTTTCCCTCATCAAACACACTCAACTGCGACATGTTTCTACATTTTACCCTTTTGCGGCGATATGGGGGTGGGTCAACCCACCTCTTGCCCACGTATGAACGATCTTTACCCCCCCCCCCCATCGCTACGGCACTACCCAATTTTTTGAAAAGTTTGGATATTGAAACGAAATAGGTTAGAGTGTATCAGTCTGATAATTTAAAACAAGGTAAAAAAAACAATTTAGTGACATGTATGGAATTTGTTTCCAATTTTTCCGCATACTCCTACGACTTAGATGGGGCCAGTAATATTAACTTAACCGTTACATATTATGACCAGTGCGAAGGGTTTGAACAGTCTTGTGTGACTATTTATATTGACCAACATGTTGGTGAAGATAACATTTTTTTTATTGTTGGAGAATTATATATGCTTACTGATGACAGATTTCCAAAGTAACTTATATACTATGTGAGGGGGGGGGGGGCTGCACAGCAAAGTCGTAGCTAGTCACCAGGCATGGGTGGGGGCACTTTTCGGAAAACGTTATTTTTGAAGGACAATTTTTTTCGAAAATCGGAAAACCGTCATTTTTAAGGGTGCGCGCTAGCATTAGTGAAACGCATTTCACGAGGATTTTCGGACGCTAGGGATTTGCGCTAGCGGTTCAGAAATCGCATTTCCGGACGCTAGCCGTTCGGAAATGCGCTAGCGTCCGGAAATACTATAATTTCCGGACGCTAGCCGTTCGAAAGTCGTTATTAGCCTCTCGTTGTAGTATGTGCACTCTCAATATATGTACAAACATCAGATATGAATATCAGGCTACACTACGTCTTTGCTTACCCCACCCACCTCCAATTCTCATCCCCAGTATAAATAATTTTTATAAATTTAAGGATTATTTTTAATTTGTTTAATAACCTTCAAGAAAACCCTATTACAGTCTACTTAAACTCCGACAGCAACTATATTGGTTTGGGACTAAAGATTTATAACGATATTGATGGAGATTGTTTAAATGATGGTCATGAGCCTTGTGGAATAAATGCACTAGCGGTTCAATTTTATTCCATTGACGGGCTGCGTCTCAAATCTAACTTAGAACCATTCACACTCTTTTCGCCTTTTGATAATGATATACCGGGTAAAAATTTTTTTCAACTAACAAGGAATACTGTTAACTTGCCCTCCTCCGATTTTTACGAAACCGGTCTCAAACGATTCCTCATACACAACTTGATAATAAAATTTTTTGGAATTTCGTCCCCATAGGCCTTCCTTATCGAGATATGAGTGTTTAAAGTTCGCAGAATATACAGAATGTTGAATTTCTTATTAATTTTGCCTGAATCAATAAAAGTCTGTTTATTGAAACGAAAATATCGGATATTAAAAAACTTAAAATTTATTGACCCGTTTGAGACGAAAGATAGCTCATCGAATTCCTTATAGTCTTGGGAATTCAATGAGCTATCGCTCATCCCAAACTAATGGTAAATTTGGAATTTTCTAATGTTCGATATTTTCGTTTTAATAAACAAACTTTTATTGATTCATGCAAAATTGGCAATCAATTCAACTTTCTGTATATTTAAACGCCTATATCTCTTCGGGGAAGGCGAATGGGGACGTAATTCCAAAAAATTTTATAATCAAGTCAGGTATGAGGAACATTTTGAGCCCGGTTTCGACACAATCAGAGGGGGCAAGTTGATAGTGTTTCTTGTAAATTATTTTTACTACAAAAATTTTAAAAATGACAAAAGGGTCCCGTTTAATTTTTGGAATAATTGTTTTCAAAATATCAATTTTTACAAAATTTATCTATTTTTAATTTTTTTCTATAGCCAGCATTGGCCCTCTTAATTCTCAACTGAGTGTTTCTACTTATTGTAACAAGTTTATACCCTACAATGTTGGCTCCACAACGACACCAAAAATTGGTATGAGTTTAAAAATTTTTGGTGGGGGAGGGGCAAACAATTAAATTCTTGATTATGTAGAAACAAATCCATGCCCAAATGGATGGCAGTTTTCGAAGCTATCGCATTATAACAATACCCAAAAATGCTACAATGTTCTCCAATTTGATAATTCTACTGGAGCGGATCGTACTTATGCAGTTGCTCAAGATAGTTGTAAGAAAATTGCTTCAACATATGGCAAAACTGGTTCATTAGTTTCAATTGATAATGTTTTTGCAAATATGGAATATACGGGTAAATTTCAATTACACTATGAAAGAAATGACGATCTACCATTAAAAAGCCCTAACCCATAGGGAACTCAGACCGGTTGTTCCAAGGTAGGGTAGGGCTTAGGCTTACTCTTAGGCTTAAGCTTATGCTTAGGCTTATGCTTAGGATATGCTTAGGCTTATGTTTATGCTTAGGCTTATGCTTAGGCTTAGGCTTACGCTTAGGCTTAGGCTTATGCTTAGGCTTAAAAGTAACCCTCAAAATGAACTTTATTTTTTAATTTTAAGAACTTTATCAAAAAAATTATAATTTGATGTGTAAAAATAAACAAGAAGGAGGCGCTTATATTGGATTAAAACGAAATAGTAATATTCAGCCATACTTTTGGCTTAATGGAGACGCATCAACATACCGAAATTGGGCACTTTATGCCACTGCTAAATCCTTTGACTGTGCAAGATTTGGTGTTTACCATGTTGAAGGTACCTGGGATACATCTGATTGTAATAATAAAGATCTCTTTGGAGTTGGATATGTCCTATGTTATGCTTGTGAAATGATTATTTAAAATTTAATAAAAGAAAAGTGAACAAAAAGTTTATTAACAGTCATATAGAGGATGGGGTGTGGGAGGGAAATGTTGCAATTTTTTCAAGTTTTTTAATTTTCACCAAAATAATCTTATAGGCGGTTTTCTATCCGATGAATCTATTGTGCGCATCTCCTGGCCTTGAAAACACTTCCCTGACCCTGTTTCAGGGATAGATGATTGAAGTGAAAAAATGCAAAATTTGTATATAATTTATATACAAATTTTAATCCTGCATCAACAGTACCAAATAGTGTCATGGTAACTCTTGACTATGACCCCGAAGGGCTCGGGTTCGATACCTAGTGCCTACTTTTTATTTTTGCCACTTTATTTTTTTGTTGCAATGTTGTAATGCAATTTGTGGAAAATTTTCATTTATGACCACATATTAAAGCATAAAAGGCGAAAATGAAAAAATTGATTTTTTAATTTTTTCCAGAGGGAGTACCCCCATGATTTTGGTGTCGTTTTTCTTCTCTCGCCGAGCTCTTTCCAAATATCTAAGTCGTAACGTGATTGGACTTAAGATTACAAAATTCGGTGACACAGACAAACAAACAGACAGACATTTCTCGTTTAATATTAAAAGATTAAGAAATAAGCTAGCACTTTTTGTATAATTCATTTCCGCCACAAATGAAAAAAAATTCCGGAAGAGAAGGTCAATCGAATCCTCTCCCTTCGGAGTGCAAAGCGAGAACTTTACCACTTGGCCATCTCTTCCGGACTTTTTTTCCCATTGGCGAATGAATTATATCGTCTTCAAGGTACTAGAGCTTTTGACAACACCACTTTTTTAAACCGACGAGCTTTTGGCAAAGAAAAGCTCGTTCCAAAAGCTCTAGTACCAATGAGAGTATACGGTCGGTAGCTAATTTTTTGCTCATTATCATAACTTTTTACGCTTTCAAAAATGCGCGTAAAGTTTTTGAAAATTTTTATTTACACCTGAAGTACCTTCCTTGTAAGTATTACCCTTATCTAGAGTGCAGGGTTGGGATTTCCCCGGATAAATCCGGATTTATCCAGATTTCCACGGGGGAATTCTGGAAGAATCTGGGGAAATCTTTTTCCCTAGAATTACTTGGTTTGAAAAGACGTTTCTTTATTTTCAAGTCTCGTTGATGTAGTGACAAAGCACCACAGGTGACAACTTGTCACCATGCATGGTAACAAAGTTGACAATGTTGTCACCGAAAAAATACGTGCTATAAATGATCAAAAATCGCTTATAATTGAGCAAAAAATAAATTTCTAGTGTTCTTTAAAAAAGTGACAACGGTGACAACGTTGTCACCTTGTCTCTATACAAGTGACAACGTTGTCACCTTGTCACTTTTTAGAGTGACAAGGTGACAAAGTGACAACCGTTGTCTCACTTTCAGGTGACAATGGTGACAAAACCACTTGTATTGTCTCTTGTCACTTTTTTTTGTATTGTCACTTGGACGTATACAGTAAAACCTCGATTTAACGGACCTCTATTTGGCGGCACCCCGTCCAATTCAATTTAACGGCACCCCTTGCAATTCCACAATAATTTGACCAAAACACAATAAATTTGAGTTTAATTTGTAGAATTCTGTTAAATCTCAAAGGAAAAGAGAAGGAACGATGGAGCCGATGAACTATGATGAAATTTTAGAAGTTGAAACGGAAGCCGAAGAACCGTTAGGTGATGAATATGTACATGTAGTTGCTGAATGAGGATTATATATTTATTTTGATATTGTTAATTGTATTAATTGTTTTTTATCAACTTGTTTTTTAATGTTGTGAAACTATGATTTTGTTGTTAAATTATGTTTTAAATAAAATGTGTTGAATAAATTGATTTTCATTTGAGTGTAACAAATGAATTTTGAACGGGTTGATTTTTTAAATTTACGCATGGGTCATGCCTCATGAAAAAACCAAGAATGTCAATTTGAACTTATAAAATGATAGAAAACATGAAAATTCTTTTTTTAATAAATGTTGAAAAATAATAACGTATTTGACGCTTTTTATTGCAGTTATAACGAATTAATCGAAAACCTCGATTTAACGGCACCCCCTACGGGTGCCGTTAAATCGTGCGGCACAGCTGAGCCATTACCAGCCACAACGCCCACCGCTCAATACACTTTTTTACAGAAGATGATTTTTTCAATTTTATATTTTTTTGTTCTTCACGATTTCAAAAAATTTTCAAAAATTTAATTTTTTTTAGAATGACAATTACGCCCGTAACAAACGTACAAAAAATCGCCAAAGCTGTGGTGAAAGCGGTTCGCGCCGCTTCTACAACGACCACCGCTCAACCACAATCTATAGAAGTCGAAAATCCTGTGAACACTTTTTATGTAAGTATTGGGTTGTTCAAAAAGTTTTGAGACTTTTTACATGAATTTTGGACCTGAAAATTTTTTCTAAAAACGACCCCTATAGGGGTAATCTTATGTGAGTAATCGATTGTGCGCATTACCGAAGCGTGAAAACGCTTTTCTGATCCTGATTCAGGGAAAACAATGTAGTTCTTTTTCGCTTTAATACACCACTTCATTCCCTGAATCAGGATCAAGGAAACGTTTTCATGCTTTGGGAATGCGCACAATCGATTCTCCGCATAAAATTACCCCTATAGGGGTAGTTTTTAGAAAAAATTTTCGGGTCCAGAATTCATGTAAAAAGTCTCAAAACTTTTTGAACAACCCAATATAATATAAAAATTTTTTACATCCTCCAAAAATTTTTAGCTTTAAAAATCTTGATCTATGCACAAAAATTTATTTTTTTATCCAAAAAATCAATTTTTAGTTCCGCGACTTAAGAATAATTCGCGCTACACCATCACAAATGAAGGCCAAGCCAACTTCTTGGGACAACCTTAAATTTGGGCATGTCTATTCCGATCATATGATGGAGGTCGAATGGCATCGAGATAAAGGCTGGGCCAAGCCATTAGTCTCTCCTTGGCACGACTTGTCAATTCATCCTGGAATTAAAGTATTTTTCAAATTTGGAAAAAAATTGAATAAAATAAAAATTGACATTATTATTGGGTTGATCAATAATTTCTCAACTTTTGTGCGTTGCGTCGAATCTTTGCGAAATTGACTTCATCAGGGGTTTTTCTAGGTCAGGAATCGATTGCGCGCACTGCCGAGCCTTAAAAATGCTTTCTTTATTCAGGGAAGGGGTGGGTGTATTGAGGTAAAAATGAAAAAATTCAGATTTTCGCCGGAAAATCGGCAATCTAGGGGTTCCTGAATCAGGATCAGGGCAGCTTTTTCATGGCCCAGGAATACGCGCAATCGATTCCCCACCTAGAGAAACCCTTAGGCCGCCGGTTTTCCGACGAAAATCTAAATTTTTTCATTTTTGCTTCAATACACCCATCTCTTCCCTGAATCAGGGAAGCATTTTCAAGGTTCGGCAATACACGCAATCGATTCCTGACCTAGAAAAACCCCTGGGGGAGTCAAAGATTCGACGCAGCGCACAAAAGCCGAAAAATTATTGATCAACACAATCCATCATTTTTTAATGATTAAATTTTGATTCAAAAAATAAAATTTTCAAAAAATTTTATTTATTAAAACGAAAACTTGAATGAAAAATTTTTTAGGTCCTCCATTATTGTATTGAACTGTACGAAGGAATGAAAGCATATCGAGGCGTTGATAACAAAATTCGCATGTTTCGACCAGACAAAAATATGGAGAGGATGAAAAAGACGGCTATTCGAGCCACACTTCCAGTAAATTTTTTGTTTAAGTATTTTCAAAAAACGTCCATTTTTCCAAAAATAATTAGAAAAATTAAAATCGATTGGACATGAAAAATTTTTTTAATTTTTGAAAAATTGACTTTTTTCAATTTTTCAACAAAAAATTAGGATTTCGATGCCGAAGAGCTTATTAAAATCATCGTCAAAATGGTCAAAGTCGATAAAGAATGGGTCCCTTATTCCAACACCAGCTCTCTCTACATTCGACCAACTATGATTAGTACTGATGTAAGTAAAAAAGTAAAAATAAAATTTTTTATAAAAAAATATAAATTTGGACTAATTTTTTCTCACATAATTTATTTTGTTTCTCACACATTCTTTTCTCATACAACATTTTTTCTCTTACATATTTTGTCTCACGTCGCGACACCTATCACGACGGCGTCATGACGACATCGAGACGTCACGATGGCGTCGCGACGTCATGACAGCGTCATGACGGCATCGAGATGTCACGAAGGCGTCATGACGGTTCTCGACAGCGTCGCGGCGTTATACCAGCGTTATGACGGCATCGCGATATCATGACAGTGTCGCGGCGTCATGAATTCATCGTGACATGAAAAAAAATATGTGAGAGAGAAAAATATTGTTTGAGAAAAAATGGGATCCTAAAAATTTTAGCCTAATATTGGAATTGGAATTGGATCCCAAGCCAAACTCTTTGTGATTACAACTCCAGTCGGAGCCTACTACTCAACTGGTTTCCAACCGGTGGCTTTGTTAGCTGATCCGGAATTTATTAGAGTGTTCCCCGGTGGTGTTGGTGGCTTTAAAATGGGATGGTATGAATTCAATTTTTGAATTTTTGTAAAATTTTGAAAAAAATTGAATTTATTTAAAAAATTATAAAAAGTTCCGAAGCCGATACGCCCTTCGGCGCTTTTTTTAAATGAAAAGAATCCTTTATCTTTAATTACCATATATCCCTTTTCACTCCTCATTCTTCCCTCCTCGTTCTTCCCACCCCTTCTTCCCTCCTCCATCTTTCCTTCTTCCTCCCTTCTTCTTTCCCCTCCTCCTTCCTTTCTCGCTCTTCCTCCCGTTCTTCCCTTCTCCTTCCTCCCTCTTAACCCCTTTCATCCCTTTGTAATAAACTCCTCCTTAAAAACTCAATTTTTCACTTGTATACAATTTTACATACAGTTTGGTATCTACAGCATTTATATCCAAGTCCTAATTTAAGCCATATCTTCAGCATCAAAAATTTTCAATTTTTAGCAACTATGCTTCCACAATTTTTATCGAAACAATAGCCCGAGAAATGGGCTGCCAGCAAGCACTATGGCTTTATGACAAGGATGAAAAACTCACAGAAGTCGGTACTATGAACATTTTTGTCTACTGGATAAACGAACAAGGAGGTTAGCAAAAAAAATTAATTTAAAAAAATTTTTTCAAAAAATTGAAAAATCAAGCATGATTTTTATTTTTAAAGGATCAGTCCACTTTAGGGAGTTGATGCCATGTGATAGAGCACAAAATTTGGAGCATTTTTTGCTTTTACGGCACTGCTTGAAAATCTAATTGTAAAAAGTTATGAGCAAAACAAAATTGCGAAAAAAAATTTTCAAACGAGTTTGAACATTGAAACGAAGAGCTTGTATCCTTTTTGGTAAACAAATCATGAAAACTTGTTTTCAAATAAAATCCGAAATTCATAGAAAAAATTTTTTGCAGAAGAAGAATTATGTACTCCGCCATTGACTGATGGACTGATTTTACCCGGTATTACACGTGACTCGCTTCTGGAAATTGCTCGAGAATGGAATGAATTCAAAATCACAGAACGTTATCCAACCATGGAAGAAATTCGTAGATCTCTAAAAGAAAAAAGGGTAAATTTTTGAAAATTGAAAAAATTATAAAAAATGAAAATTTTATTAACTTTGACCAAACGGAAAATATATCTCAAAAATGGCAAAATCCAAAAATGAAAGGAAAATTTTAAAAAAACGAGTGTCCAAAGGTTGGAAAAATCGTAATTTTTAAAATAGACTAGCGCGCTTTGTGCTTCATTTACAATAAGGGGGTGTCCTTAAATTACGTTTGCCAAGAGGGAGGGGGGGGGTCTCTGAAAATCTAACGCTCCATTAAAATTTTAAGATTTTTCTAGGAAAAAACTAACGGGAGGGTCCAAAATCCAACTTTTTGCAAACTTAATTTAAGGACAACCCCTAAGTCTCTCATATGGACCGCCCGGTAGGTAAATTATTGACCATGCAAGCGCGCAAAGTGGTACAGGGTGAGTCAAAAGTCATCTACCATCGGTTTTTTGGGGACATCTCAACCATTTGAAAAGCCTTTTCAATAATGTTTTTCAAAATTCTCCAAATTTCGAGCTCTACAAGAATCAGAAAAATTTTTGTCGCGCAACCCTTCAAGATCCTTAAAAACGCCATTCAAAACTTCAATCAAAGAAAAAAGGTCTTCAAAAAATTTTTTTCAACTTCAGAAAGAGCATGGTCAAAAACATTACTATCCAAAAAATCTCGAAAAAAATTTAATGCCATTGAATTTTAAAAAAAAACATGTTTAAAACATAACGAAAATTTTTTTCTCGCTAACATGGCATCAATAGAGCAGTGGCAGTGCTCTAGATTTGGAGCCTCCGAGTTTGAATCCAAAAACTAACAAAAGTCCAAAATTTGAAAACAAAAGTAAAATTTCTATAAAAAAATTCATAAAATAGAAAAAATAAAAAAGCATAAAAATGTAAGAAATCAAAAATTTTAGATGCTCCAAATGTTCGGTACCGGCACAGCCTGTGTTGTCGCTCCAATCGGCAGAATTCTCTACAAAAATAAGACGACAAAAGAATATGAAAATCTCTATATACCAACTATGGAAGCCCAACCTAACCTCATGATGCGGTTTTATAAAACGATTAATGATATCATGGTAAATTTTTAGGAATCAAAAATTTTGTAAAAGTATGGAAAATTAAAAAAAAGAAAATTAAATTTTTTGAAAAAATGAACATAAAGGATGAAAATTTGCAAAAAGTCGCTATTTTTAAACCAAAATTTTTAAAATTATTTTAGTATGGTCGCATGGACTGGCCTGGCTGGATAAGAGTGGTTTGCTAAAAGAATATGCTATTTTTGACATAATTTTTATTTCTTTGCTCACTTTCATACTGGAGCAAGGTGGAGAGAAGGATGCATCCGATGAGGGGTCCCCCTATGATTTTTCCAAAATTTTTCAAAAAAAATAAAAAATCCTCATGGCTCCCATTAGGTTTTTTTAAAGGCTTTCTTCCCTATGGGCATCTAGGTATGGTGCCATTATTATTCATTTTTGATGAACTTTCAGGCCCAATTGGGCTTTTTGAACGCATTTCTGAACCGTAAAAATGCTTGTCTAACCCTGATTCAGGGAAAGCAGTGGGTGTATTGAAGCGAAAATGAACAAAATTCGGAATTTCGTCGGAAAAACGGCTTTTGAGGGGTTTTCTAGACAAAGAATTGATTACGCACATTTTTGAGACATGAAAAAAATTCCCTGATACTGATTTAAGCGATTTTCGTTATGAAATCTTTTTATGAAGTATACCCCTCGTAGGGGTAACTTCCAATGACGAAAATCAAAAAATTTCTTCAGATTAGAATTCCCCATGTCGAAAAACCCCTAAATACAAAAATTCATGTGATTTGGAAAATCTTTTTGAAAATTCGATTTTCTACCTCTTGGTCCCCCAAGGGAAAAATTTGAAAAAATAAAAAAATTTTTCGCGGCTAGGCAATGCACGCAATCAATTCCCGCATACCTTAAGCTAAAAAAAAAGTCGTTTTTTGGTGGAGGTGATGGGGGACCACCTCATCAGGGGTCTCCCCCCCCCCACCTTGCCGACCTATGTTCCGAACGACCCAATATTTTTTCTTTACAAAAATCGATTTTTTTCTCATTTAAATCATTTTCGCCCTTTGCTTCTTTTTATCGATCTATATTATTTGGACATCAAGATCGAATTAAATTTACCAAATTGCGGATTTTTTCACGAATTTTTTCTCCATTGTTATAAAAGTAAACAATTTTTCGGCTTCTTCTTTTGTTAATCTTGTTTTTCCTTCTTTCATTTTTAACGTCAATTTTTATTTTATTTAATATTGACAATTTTTAGAATTTTGAAAATGTCATTCAAGTTCAATTTTGGCACTCTTAAAATCTTTTTTTTGGTACTTCGCTGGTGCTGTTCCTGGCTAAAGGTGTCCTCACATGCTAGTATCTTCGTTTAATTCTTCTTCAACGCTTGATCTATCTCATTTTTTCAAAATATATGGGAAACCCTTAGTTTTTCTAGCCTTCGGCCGGAATGGAGGAGGGTACCGGTCCCCAGTCCCCCCCCCCCCACAACCACGTCCTTGCATTGTATTTTTGAGATCACAAGGAAAAATTTGTAGAACATCACTATTTGTGAAAAAATTATTGCTTCGAAGAAAAAGCAAAACGCTGTAAGAAAATATCAATTTCGATATTTCACCTTAAGCTTCTTGCATGTTTGTTTGGTATACCCTTTTCACTTTTATATATTTGGCGCTCATTTTTAATTTATAAGGGAGCATCACTATGCGTTACGAGTCCTTTTCCTCAGCTAATTCTTAAAGTTTTCTTACATGCTAAAAGCAAATTACATGAGTATATGTGTGCTAGTTTCCAATGTGTAAAAATAAATTTTTCTATTCAAACACCATATTTCAGTTGAATAGAAGAAAAAGAGAGTCTATAATAGCAGTTCTGCTTTTTATCAGCTGTTGTCTTTTATACTACATTCAATTTTTTAAACATCAAGATGATACGAATGTCAAAACGCCCTCATTATTTATGCCTTATTCAAAGAGGAACGGGTTACAATGTCAGAAATTATTTATGAAAGATTCTGAATATTTACAGATGCTTATAGCACACCGAGTTACCTATAGGGATGAAGATAATCTTAAAACAGACTGTGCTACGATTAAAAATCGATCATTCTTTGGTGAAAAGCTAAATTCTAAAGAAGAAGCCAATTTTCCTATAGCTTATGCAAAATTGGTATACAAAGTAAGCTGAAATTTTTATCATTTTTGAATAACAATTTTTTCGAAAATCGGAAAAAATATCATTTGTAATTGATAATTTTTCAGGCACAGGGGAGCACTGATCCCCCCTCTAACTACTTCTTACTCCACTGCCCCCCATCGGTCTGGCTACACCACTACACTGTTTTAAAATAAATTTTAAGGACTATTTATTTCTGGAAATGGAGCTTTCAGCAGAATACGCACCTCAAAATTTCT
>JAQGBS010000233.1:0-25037 GCA_034698545.1 Acrobeloides obliquus | reverse complement strand
CAATTTTCAAACAATGGATACACAGAAAGATAATCACATTGAGTTAAACAAATGAATTTTTACGTAAAAAATTTCATTTTTTTCTTAAATAGGGACATAACTATGAAATTTGGACGGTATTTTTTGTAACATCTTTTGAGTGTAACATCGAAAAAACTCGAGCCTAAGCTAAAGCCCACTTGAAGCCTGAGTTCTTACAGAGGGGTAAGAATTAGACTAATCTGTGAAAAAAGTTTTTCGAAAAACAGCCTATAAGGAGTAAAATCATGCAAAAAATCGATTGCGCTTATTCCCGAAGCGTACAAATGCTTCCTTAACCCTGAATCAGGGAAATAGATGTGTGTATTGGAGCGAAAATCGAAAAATTTTGAAAATTCTCCCTCAAAATCATATTTCTGGGAGTAATTTCATGCGAGGAATCGATTACGCGCATTCTCGAATCTTGAAAATGCTTTCTTGATCCTGATTCAGGGAAATAAAAGTGTATATTGAAGCGAAAATCCCACATGTACTAATTTCCCTAAATCAGGGCCAGGGAAGCGTTTTCAAGTTCGGGAATGCGCGCAATCGATCCCTCTTATGAAATTATCCCCAGAAATATGATTTTGAGGGCGAAATTTCAAAATTTTTCGATTTCGCTTCAATACACACATCTATTTCCCTGAATCAGGGTCAAGGAAGCATTTTCACGCTTCGGAATCGATTGCACGCATTTTCAAGGCATGAAAAAATTTATCCAAACACGAATTAAGCGATTAGGAAGCCTTTTTTGGGAGTTTTCCCCCCTGTAGAGGTGTCTTCCAGTGGTCAAAATCGAAAAATTCTTTAAAATGCCGATTTTTTATGTATTTTTTGGGGGCGCAGAGACTTATGAAACAACCGAATATATTCTAAGAAAATTTGCAAATGATATCTGCAAACAATCTCCAAAATCCAGCCCACCAGGTTATAAATGAAAGCAAATGAAAATTTCATTGTTTTATTAAGGTATATACACTCAAAAAAAATCTTTGAACACACATATTTTTGGAGTCTGCTTTGTTGATTTTCTTGGAACTAATCCCACCACTTGAATTGTTCGTAACAATTTATGCATCAACTCTTCTATTATTTACAAAAAAATTTGATAATTTGAATTTATGATGCAAAATTTTTATGCTTTTAACTAAATTTTTAAAATAATAAACCAGAAGCGCGCATGGCGCAGTGACTAACGCATCGGTCTACGACATGGTCTCGGGTTCGAATCCCGGTTGAAGCTTAAATTTTTTGCGATTGAAAGTTTTTTTAAATTGTTAAATAGAATACCCATGTTTTGTTTAAATTTTTAAAAATTAAACAATTTTGATTTGACCCCTATTTTTTAGGCCCATTTTTCGAAAATAGCTAAATTTAAAAAATTGTTAAAGGACCACTTTTGTATTTTTGGTGCCATGCGATAGAGCACAAAATTTTGAGTATTTTTTTCTTTTACGGCACTACTTGAAAATCTTACCGTAAAAAGTTATAAGCGAAACAAAAAAATTTGAACATTGAAGCGAAGAGCCTGCACCTGAAATTAATTTTTGAGTTAGCTTAAAATATAAAAAATTATTATTTTTATTTAAAAAAGAAAGACGACATTTATAACTCAACGAAGCAAACAAAATGGCGCCAAAAAAATATCGACGCGGGCGGGATCGAACTCGAGCCTCAAAACTGAAAGTCAACAGCGCTTCCACTAAAACACGGCTACAACTATTTGGTAGTTGTAAAATGTTAAACATATCCTAACATATATTTGATTAAAAATTTTCAAAGCCACTTAGTGGGAGTTAAACGGGATTCTTTTTTCGAAATTTTTTTCCAATTTGAAAATTGTTTTGGGTTATTGAAACGAAAACATGAATCAGAATTTTCGTTTCAATAACCCAAAACAATTTTCAAATTATATAATTTTGTTGACATTTTGTTCGTTTCGTCGAGCTATAAAAGAATGTCGTCTTTCTTTTTTAAATAAACCTAATAATTTTGTTATATTTTAAGCAAATTCAAAAAATAATTTCAGGTGCAGGCTCTTCGTTTCAATGTTCAAACTCATTTGAAAATTTTTTTCGCGATTTTGTTTCGCTCATAACTTTTAACCGTTAGATTTTCAAGTAGTGCCGTAAAAGAAAAAAGTGCTCTAAGTTTCGTTCTCTATCACATGGCATTAAAAAAAGTCGACAAAAACATATTCACGCCGGAAATGAGAATAGTTTTACTGGTTCTTTAAGTTTAAAACTTTTACGAAAATGCCGGTTTCACTTTTTCGATTTTTTGTATCAGATGATTTTCGTTTTTTTTACTTTAGAGACACCGCAACTTTCAATCAGTTTTCGTTATTTTTTCCACCAAAAAGTTTGAGAGAACGAACGCCGGAAATGAGAATAGTTTTATATGGAAGAAAGGTTGAGTATTTTTTTTGTATCATCCTAACAGAACAGAAGAAACTTTTGTAAAATTGCAGGGCAAAGAACGAGTAAGTCTGCCATACGGCTGATAGTTTTTACAACGTACTATAATGAAATCGCGACAGAGTTTTGATTGAATTTATCATTCGACAAAAACATACGCACGATTGATTGACTATTGTAGTCGGGATTGGCACCGACTCAAGAAGAGTACCCATGAAACGTGGCCCTTGACCAAGAAGGTCCGCCCCGTAATGCCAAAGGACTGTTGCATATAAAATTGAACATATGAAAATTGAATTATCAGTTTGTCATTATTTCTATAGAAAGTCAAATTCATTTCTTGAAATGCAAACACAAATTCTTATTTTCATATTTCTTGGTGCATTGTTGAACTATGCGCGGGTAAGTCAAAGCATTGAGTTGTACCATAATTTTCCGGATTTTGCTATTCGCATGAAATCTTGGTACTACTTCGGATTAACAACCGTAAATGACAGGGTTCTGAATTCAGAAAATTTTTTTCATAATCAAGCATTTTAGGGGTATTTTTATGCGAGAAATCGATTGCGCACACAAAAAATTCGATTTTTGAGCAAAAATTCGATTTTCACAAAAAGTACGATTGTTCACAAAAATACGATTTTTGAGCAAAAATTGCACCCTGAACAATCGTTTCAATAAACACGATTTTATTGAAAATCAGGCAAAGTTACATTTTTTGACAACTTTTTTTCACATGCTTAAACGCGGCCTAAAGAAAAAGATAAAGACTAAAATTCTGGTTGTAGGACTTTTCAAAACGCGTTTTTCAAAACACATCATTTCTAAACAAAAAACGGGTTTTCAAAACTAGAACAATCAAGTTTTTATAAATATTTTAAAATTTATATAAAAAACCAAGTACAACATTTTTCATAAGGCGAATAAAATGACATTAAAATTATCCAATTTGAAAAATGTTTTAGAAACTCGATTGCCAATTTGGAAATCGAGTTAGGTTATTGAAAAAAAAGTTTTCGTTTCAATAACCTAACTCGATTTCCAAATTACATAATTTTGGTGTTATTTTATTCGTTTCATAGAAGCGAATAAAATACTGTAATTGCTTTTTATGTCAATTTTAAATTCATTTAAAAACTTTTCAACATACTTGAACGCACCCTAAAGTACAAGGTGAATAAAAAAACTGGAATTTGGGCGATTTTTTCATGTTTTTTCGACTTAAAATTGTTTTTCAAAAATCCTAAAAATGACCCATATAGCGGCAATTTTATGCGAGGAATCGATTGTGTGTATTCCTGAAGCTTGAAAACGCTCCTTGACCCTGATTCAGGATAATAGGTGTGTTTTAGATTTTCGCTTCTATACACTCTTATTTTCCTGAATCAGGGTCAGGAAAGCGTTTTCAAGTTTCGGGAATGCGCACAATCGATTTCCTGCATAAAATATCCCGATATGGGTCATTTTTTTTGAAAAACATGGAAAAATCGTCAAAATTCCAGTTTTTTTTATGCACCCTATACTTAAACTTCATAGTCATTTTTGTTGTAATTTTAGGCATCAGTAGTTGAATTGATCGTTACGAAATATCAAGCCTTAGACTATACCGAAATTCGGGATGTTAAAAATAAACGATATAGTTTTAAGTATGTTACACACAATTTTAAAGGGTAATATGTTATATTGTTTTTTTAGTTTTTGTTTATGTACACAACCGACAGCCCACCCCACTACTGATCATTCATGTGAGTGCAAAATGAATCGTCTTGGGAAAACTGCTGCAGAGTCGGTGCCAAAGGTCATTTTCCCATCGAGTTGTCTCTATACATCCGACGAAAACAAGTGCTTGACGGCTTCGTTTGGATCCGTAAGATTTGTTGTGCATTAATAAGGGATAACTTTTTAGGCAAGTTCAAGATATCTTTATGCTAGTGTTCAAATAGACGCACGTGTATTGACTAAACCCGAGTGGCAGTCTCTACAAGTAACCAGATACAAGAAGACGGTAAAGTTGGCATCATGTGGTAATTCGAAGTTTATTGAGTATGTTTTTTGCCCACGTAACCAAGTGTCTAGAATGCTGGACATGATTATTATTGCTGGTTCGAATCCCACTAGGAGCGAAATCTTTTTTTAGCGAATCATAAAAAATGGTTAACTCGAACCCCTTTTAAAATGTCTGAAAAATGTTTGTCTTTCATTAATTTTTTTATGAAAAAATTTTCTGCGCCCTATTTTGCTATATCGTGAATGAACCAGCGAAATAGGGCGCAGAAAATTTTTTCACAGAAAACTAATGAAAGGCAAAAAAGATTTCCCCCTGGTGGGATTCGAACTAGAACCTATAAGAGTCAGTAATAATCATGTCCAGCGTTCTAGCCACTTGGCCACGTCAGCAGCTCTCTTGTTAAAACAGACTATATGTTGATAATCTCGTTTTAGGCTGACCTATTCCGTCCTTGGAGATAAAAAGGAAACGGAGATTCTCACAACACATACGGAGCATAAAGAGCATGTTGAACAACCTCATGCGTACGCTCACCCCAGAACAAATGCTGTGGAAGCACTTCAAAGGTTTCTGCGGACCCATCATACACCACCACAACAGCATGTTAATCATGGACAAGGTCATCAAACTATTACCATCACACGAAATAGAGTGTCTAAAAACGAAGGCCCCAAATTTAAACTAGAAAGTGCTAAAAACGTAAGTTCAGAGGTCAATCTCCGGCAAAAAATTTTTTCTCGATACGATCTATATAGGGGTAATTTGATGCAAGGAATCGATTGCGCGCATTCCCGAAGCGCGAAAATGTCTCCTTCATCTTGTTTTCGTGAAAATGTTGATTTTTCAACAATTTTTGTTATCCAGACTTCAACCCCCAAATCGATATTTTCACGAAAACAAGGTGATGGAGGCGTTTTTGCGCTTCGAAAGTGCGCTCAATCTATTCCTTGCATCAAATTACGCCTATATAGGTCATATCGAGAAAAAAATTTTTGTTGGAGATTGAACGGGACCCCCTTTTAAGTACATATTAATATATTACAATAGCTGTTTTAGTTCAGAGACATTACACTATATTTAATGGAGCTTAGCTTACAACAAAGAGTCAAGCCTACAAACTTTGATATACCAGCGTTTAAACAAGCCGTAAGTTTTTGGGCCTCTACTAATTCGTCTCAACGGCGTCGAGATTGCACTAATTGCAAGTTGGGCACAGTTGACCACGTTGGAAAAAAATGGGGACAGGTGGAAAACAGCTGTAAAACGACTTCTTTTTGCATAAAATCACCGTATTAAACCATGCCGAACAATTACTGATCATTTTGAAAAAGTTTAAAAAAATCAATTGTTAGACTTATTCAAAGTTCATGACAATATTGTTAGAAAAAATATCATTACGTACCTAGCAACTTACAAAAGACTCTTTTTTTCTCGATAAGTAATCGAATTTTCTTATCGGGGAACTCTTGAACACCCTGTAAAACTATGAGAAAAAGGAAAGCTATTACACTGTTTAAGATTAATTAAATTCCTAGTAGCACGCAAAAGGTCATACAAAATCAAAAGTGGACAAAAGTAAGTTTACAGAAAAAAGATTTATGAGATAGGTCACCGGAAAGGTCGAATGCACGAGAAATAAAAATAGATGTGTTTGAAAAACTGCAACTTTGAATACGCCTTGGTATATAAAAACTTTAAAGGAAATCGACGTATGACGAATAAAAATAATTCGAAAAACATTAACACGGGAATACTCTTTCAAAATTCCGGTTTATTTTTGAGTGTTTTGAACCATGCTTAACAACTTTCACAAATTTTTTTCAAAAAATTACTGTGAGTACCAAATAAACAAGCTTCAAAATCAATTCGACGTAGGTGGGATTTAAACCCTGTACTATCAGACTTAAAGCCGGGAGCACTACCACTGAGTCAAGCTCTCGATAAAACGAGATTTTTAATTTTTTTAATAATTTAACATGAATTTTTTCTTTTGTACTCATAGCACTTTTTTGAAAAAAACTTTTTTGTGGAAGTTGTTAAGGATGGTCACTCAAATAAACAGGAATTTTAAAAGAGTATTCCCCTGTGTTCACAATTACAGTAAATTTATTTAGGTACTTCAAGCAAACAATAGATATCGCTATATACATGGCGTTGCGCCATTGAGCTATGACAAGGCTGCAGAGAATGAAGCACAGACTTGGGCTAGAAACTTGGCTAGCCGACAAATCTGCTTGGAACATGATCCGAAGAGAAAGTATAGAAAACTTTTTCATTTTCTCAATAAGTAATTCAAATTTAGGTATGGTGAAAATTTGTTCTACTTTGCCTTTGATTATTATACAGACGCCGTTTCCATGGCTGATGCGCTCACATATGGTTTTTATATCGAAGGCAGAGGATATAATTACAACACGTAAGTTTTTTTAGTTAAAGGACCAGTCCAGATAAAAGTATCAATAATTTGTTTAGTTGGTTTGGGTTAGACTTGGGTTTAGGCTTAGGCTTAGGCTTAGGCTTAGGCTTAGGTTTAGGCTTGGGCTTAGGCTTAAGCTTAAAGGACCAGTCCAGTTAGATAAAAGTACCAATAATTTGCTTAGTTGGTTTGGGTTAGACTTGGGTTTAGGCTTAGGCTTAGGCTTAGGTTTAGGCTTGGGCTTAGGCTTAAGCTTAAAGGACCAGTCCATTCAGATAAAAGTACCAATAATTTGCTTAGTTTTTTCTCGAAAACTATAACGTTTCAGCACATACTGTAAAAACAAAAAATGCTCCATTTTTCTTGAATTCTCCAAATATGTACAAATTATGGGGCACTTTTATTTGACTGCACTGGTCCTTTAATCAGGTTGATAAACAATCCAATTTTCAGGATACCCAGTGATTACTACAACAGAGGTCATTTTACTCAAATGATCTGGGCTGCTTCACAGCGTATGGGCGTTGGAATCGCCATCTCTTATTACAATGGGCGGCGAACAAATTCTTGTCAACCATCAAGACCAGCATACATGCTCTATGTGGTGGTCAAATATGATCCTCCAGGAAACGTCAGAACTAAGAGAGCGTTCCTCGACAATGTGCGCCCTGTGATGCGCAGGCTATAGGCATTTTTGGAGACTTCAACATCAATCATTACCTCAACCTGTGATAGTTTACCCGATGCGATCAAAATTATTTGATCTTAAATTATTTGTGCTTCATTTTTGATTATTTTTAAAGATGTACAGGGTGTTCAAGTGGTCTGAGTATTGAAACGAAAATTTGAACTTTTTAAAGAAATGTTGAAAAATAACACCGCCTAAGGGATTTCCGATGTTCACAAAATTGGGTTACTACGGTTTTCCCACACACTCTATCGATTGGCGGTGTTATTTTTCAAAAATTCTTTAAGGAATTCAATTTCAAATTTTCGTTTCAATACTCAGACCACTTTGAAAATTCAAAAAAATATTCTGTAAAAGGGGGTGATGGGACTTGAAAGTTGCAAAAGACCGCATTTGATAAGAGAGTTTTGTGTTTTTGAGATATCGAGCTTTCTTATCGTGGAACTCATGCTGGAACACCCTGTACTCCTATCACGGCGGCCGAAACTTGTAACAAAAAGTCTCATTGGTACCCCCGGTAAGGCACTAGGGCATTTTATCGCAAAGCGCCAAAGGTAGCTGGATCGAGTCCCGCTTGCGTCCATTCGTTTTTAACATTTTACCGTTTTAAATTTTCAAAAAAGAAAGATGGCATTTTTTTATAGCTCGCCAAGACGAATAAAATAACATCAAAATTATTCGATTTGAATATTGTTTTGAGTTATTGAAACGAAAACCCTGATTCGTATTTTCAGATTTTTCGTTTCAATAACCAAAAACAATGTTCAATTTTGATAATTTTGATGTCATTTATTCGTCTTGGTGAGCCATAAAAATGCCGTCTTTCTTTTTAAAAAATTTGAAAAAGCAAACAAATTAAAAACAAATGGAACTCGAACCAGCACTGTGATAAAATGTCCTAGTGCCTTACCAATTTGGGTTGATCGAGTCATAACTTTTTTTTTACAAGTTTCGGCCGTCGTGCTGTTCGCCTATTGATCTCTATTTTTGAACTTATCTGTGACGTAATTTTTTAAAATAAAAAATTATATTTATTGATAATCCCACCAAATTTACATGATAATTATAACGCTTTTCATGGCTAGCTTTATGAAAAATGTTGGCTACTTGGCGAATTGGATAAGGAAGCCGCCCGTCCGATCTGGCAAGTTAAGCAACGCTGAGCCCACAGGCTCGATCCCAGCCGATCCAAGTTTGGTCGAAAAATGGTCATTTTCCTCAACTTCGGGGGCCTGTACTGTCCAGGGAAAAAGTCGTCGAACCGGGAACCCAAAACAAAAGTTGCATAACTCAATGATTTCTATCAGGATATCCTAATTTTTCGTCCTGCGTCAAAAAATTTTTTGTGACATCCGAAACTCGGTTTTCTCGCGGAACGTGTTTTAAACTTTCCTTTTTAGGATAATTTATTCGATAGGATTCGTGCCAAATAGATTATTCGTAATTAGATTTGTTTTATGAATGATGTGATTCTATAAAGTGTATCTTCAGCTTCTAATAATGAGGAAATTTGATTCGAAAGTTTTTCATTTAGCTTTTCTCTTTGGTCGGATGAAGATTTTAAACAAGGAAGATTTTAAGCAAGTTAAAGAGGCATTTCCGGAGATAATCTTCCATGTGACCAATTTTTCATTTAGCCAAATTAAATAATTTCTGGATTATCATCATTCAGACATCTGAATCATAGACTTTTATCCCTGTATGAATTTTCAGTCGATTTTCGGATAGACGCCTAATATATTTTATGCATTTTTCTAGCATACATCATTCTTTTTTCTGAATAGGTTGTAATAATGAGATGTCGTCTAGCTAATTAGACTTAACGAAAAATCATAAAATGAGCAAATGAATTTCTCAAGAACACCATTTGAAAAGGCGAAACAATCTAAATATTCATTTTTTATTGGGTTGTTCGAGAAGTTGGTCCCAAAAAATACATCATAATTCGAGATTTTTCGCTCGTTTTCGTCGAAATTTTTTTAGTATTATGCAAAAGTGCATGCTGAATCAGTCTTTTTAAGTGTAACTCATGTTTTCGTGTCAATATACAGACTTTTTCCAAAATGGGGCCTTTTCAATGGTGCAAATTCATTTTAAAATATCGATATTTGGCTATAATAGTCGATTTTTGACGAAATTTTCGACCGTGCTAGGGTTTTTCTAGTCGGGGAATCGATTGCGCGAATTGTCGTGGCATGAGAATGCTTGCTTGACTCTGATTCAGAGAATATAAAATTTTTGAGGCATTTTCGGAGTATACCCCCTCACAGGGTACCTTCCCGTGGTCAAAATCAACAAATTCCTTCAGATTTGAGTTCCCAATGTCGCAAAACCACAAAATTTCAGCCAATTTGGGGAACTTGTTAAAATTCGAGTTTTTGGCTCCAAGAGGGAGCTAAAAACTACCCCCAGATGGATGCTTTCAAAGTAAAAATAAAAGTTTTTTCGATTTTCGCGTCAATACACCAACTTCATTCCCTGAATCAGGATCCAGGAAGCATTTTTAAGCTCCGGAATGAGCGCAATCGATTTTCCGTACAGAATTACTCGGGTCATTTTTAGGATTTTTGAAGAAAAAATTTGGGTCGAAAAAACATGAACAAATCGCCCAAATTCCGGTTTTTTTATACACTCTATATTCATCAATGTTTAAAGTTATGTTTTCACTAATTTTGAGGCAACATCAAGTGTCAAAAATGTCTTTAGTTCAAAAAATTGAAAATTTATGTGAGAATTCATCTTAATTTGGACTTTGAGTTGTCCATTTTTTATGAGCTCTTAATACCCCAAAAGAAGCTTTGTAGGATTCGATGGCATGACGTCTGTCCGCACTTGTAAACGGATGTATTTGACACGTCCTAATAAAAGCAACCGGAATTATCTTGAAGCTTAACGCACAAGGTACTCAAGTTTTTTCTCCATCAATATTTTCAAAATGTTTCAAGAATTAGTTTGTGGAAAATTGTTGATTGAAAAAAGTGGGACAACTACTTCCGAATTAATTTAGATGATTTACAACGGCGTTTTTTGATTAATGAGTTCAAACTATATTTTTCTTTTCACATTTCCCTGTTGACGTTAAGTTAATAATTTTTCGGGAAGTACATTTAATGAGAAATATTATGCTGCAAAAATTTTTTGCAGCATAATATTCTCATTAAATGTACTTTCCGAAAAAATATTAACTTAACGCAGGCAGGGAAGTGTTAAAGGTAGTGATGCGGCAATCGAAACATGATATTCTCGATTTTTTCAACGTAGAATTTTTAAAATATTTTTTCATAAAAGTGATTAAGGAAAAAGCTGTGGGCTACATGTTCTTGGACATCTTTTGTGTTAAACATTTTTTGTAAAAGTGCCTAGAAATTTTTTTATAATACTAATCTCGAAATTAACTTTTTCACTAAAACTACTTTCGAGATTGGCATTATAAAAAATTTTCTAGACACTTTTACAAAAAAGTTTAACACAAAAGTTGTCCAAAAACATGTGTCCCACAACTTTTTCCTTGGTTACTTTTTATGAAAAAATATTTAAAAAATTTTATGTTGAAAAAGTCGACAATGCCAAGTTCAATATCGCATCACTAGTTAAAGGCTGAAGTGTTCTTGAAGATCTTGAATTCAGCTGTGAGTTTTGTTCATAAAAGAATGAGCTTTGAGCTTGAGAAACTTAACCAAATTTATTTATAACAAAACATTCAAAATCTCAAGGGGCAAATCTTTTCCCAACAATATCCTGGTGGGTGTTGTAATTTGTTATGTTGACATATTTTGACGAAAGATTAGATTTGTCTTGTTTCTAGGAAGATGCTGTACTTTCTCAAAGGGTATTAGGTTGTTTCAAAAGTTCCTGGCAAACAAAATTCGTTTTATTTCAACAACTTGGTATGAAAATTTTTCCTCCCTCAAACTTGCCTTGGTGGTGTAGTGACAAAGCAGCGGCTTCTTGGCCACAAGGTCGCGGGTTCGAATCCCACTTGGAGCCCATTTGGCCAATGGTTCTAAATTGTCTAATTTGGAACCAAATTGGCTCTAAGCGGGATTCTAACCCGATACCTTGTGTTCATGAAGCCGCTGTTTTGTCACTGCACCATCAAGACAAGTTTGAAAGAAGGAAAATTTTCATACCAAGTTGTTGAAATAAAAAGAATTTTGTTCTTGGCCAGGAACTTTTGAAACAACCTAATATGTTGCCAAAATTCAAGCTTAAGATTTTGTTTGAAATTTATTCTTTTAACAAAAGTTAAGTAAAATTCTGACGAGTTTTCTTTCTTGTTTCCCACCCACTCTTCCTCCTTTGATATTTATTTTTGGTCGTTGGTGTCTTTTTGTCACGCAATTTTTACCCAAAATCTTTGTTTCTTTTCTAATGTCTATTATGTTGGGTTGTCATTCCTCTACAAGGGCTGTGTTAGGAAGGGGGGAGGCAATTTGAGTAATTTCCCCTTCCCCGAAATTCGAAAATGTAAATTTTTTTCCTAATTTCCTCTTTATATTTTCACTGATCGAAAAACATTTTTAGCTCTTAGATTTATTTCCTCTTTTGCATACAGTCATTTGGTCATTGTCGTCATAAGTTGTTGATTTATACTTTATGGAGATTAGACAGATTATGAGCAAGTTGTCCTAGCAATATTCTGAAGTCCTTTGGGATAATCTTGAAAAAAACTCATCTAACTTATCTTTCAAGCTTTTTGGTGAAGCCGAATATATAAAAGATTTTCAAGCTTTTTAATAACTACTAGTCCTGATGCGCTTTGTAAATGTCAAATTCGGGTTCTCCACATGTTTTTGCCTATAGAAAGGTCAGGGCCGGGAGATCGAGCGCCTTTGGCATCGCTTTGATGCCCAAGACTATCCAATTTTTCCTTTTTTTCAAATAAATTGATTTTTTTCAAAAAAAGAACATTTATTGAAAAAGCAAAAATATTTCGGCGGTACGGATCGAACCTGCGCATTTTGAGTGCAAAGCTAACGCTTTACCAACTGCACCATGAAGGTAGATCCACAATGGTTTTCATTTCCCACTCAAATACTTAAGCTAAAAAGGCAAAAATGGAACATTGAAGTTTTAATTTTTTCCAGAGGGGTACCCCATGATTTTGGTGTCGCTTTTCTTCTCTCGCCGAGCTCTTTTCAGAAACCTAAGCCGTAATGAGATCAGACTTAAGGTTGCAAAATTTGTCTGTACAGACAAACGCATATTTCTTGTTTAATCCTAAAAGATTTCCAGAAAAAAATTTTCATGTGGGTGGCCCCCTCTATTGTGTAGTAGCTCCAAAAATTTTTTCTTAATGGCTTCTTTATATTTGCACCGGTCGAAAAAAAATTGTTTAGCTCTTATTAGCAGACTTATTTTCTCTTTGCATAAATTCATTTGATCATTGCCATTATAAGATATTAATTTATACCTTATAGAGATTAGACAGATTATTAGAAAGTTATCCTAGCAATATTCTAAAATCCTTTGTCTAATCTTGAAAAAAAACCAATATGATTTAACTTTCGAGCTTCTTGATGAAGCCGAATATATAAAAGATTTTCAAGCTTTTTAATAACAATTTTATCGAAGTTGTGGTCCTGTAGACGTTGTTAGATTTTTTTGATTAAGAGAAAGCCTAAATTGTCGAATCGGGGGCAATGTTTTCGAACCCAAATTATCTAACGCTTTTGTAGGGGGTAGAGAAGTTGGTGTACAAAATAACGGGACGAACAAGAACGGGACACAAAAACGGGACGATGAAGGGAACTACAAGCACAATTATCGTTCTTGTCATGTTCTTGTCATCCCGTTCTGAGTCATTCCATTCATGTGTTTTTTGAACGATCAATTCATCCTGTTCTTGTCTATGCCGAGAAGTCCTGGCAAAAGATATACAACGTCTTGACATGGAATGCAGCAAAAAGTCTTGTCCACGCTTTCCTGATTCAGGGAAAACGTATTGCGTGTTGATGCAAAAAATCGCATTTGCGCTACAACTTTTATATAGATGCCTAGAGAAAGTTTTCGTTTCAATAAAAAGTTATAAACCGATCTCTGAAAACTTTTTGGCCGATTTTTTGACAAAGATCGGCATTTTTGAACCTGTTACGGAACTTTTTCCAGGGACAGTTATTTAAAAAATTTAGCCCTGATTCCCAGGAAAATTTTAACATATCGGATTTGGTATGTGGTATGTGTGTATTCAACTTTTTTTGAAGTTTTAACCCATTTTTAACACATCTTTTTATTTTAGCTTATTTTTGAAAGAATTTTTAAAAATTTTAAACCAACTTTTAATTTTTGCAAAAAAATTTAAAATTTTTTTCCGGAGCAAAATCTTTTGAGGATAGTTGGGAATCAAACCTGAGAGAAATTTTCACGAGACTAGTGTCTTTGCCACTCGATTACGTTGATTTCTGTATTATGTCATTAAATGTCAACTATAACACTTATATAGTTGTTGTAACTTACTAAAAAATTGCATAAAAAAGCTTAATAAGATCACTATTCACGGATGACGTTATCTCTTGCATACTAATCCAATTCATCATGGAAGAAATTTTTGTCTAAGTAAAAATGTACATATTATACTAAAATAGTATACATAAAGCAAAAATATCACCATTTATCCCATTCATTCTAATTTTAGCCGCTTTTTTTGCAATTTTTATGTTTTCTATGCTCTTTCATTTCCCTACAATTCATAGTGGTCAAAGCGGAAAGTTGACGTCAGCTCCACTTTTCTATTTTGAGCAAAAGCCAACGTTCAACACACAGAAAAATTTATTTTTGTTAAATTTTCTCGAGTTTGGTGGCAAATTAGTTTAAGAATTCTGAGTAAGGTTGTTATTGAGTTCGTATTTTTGAGAGTCTGGCATTAACCTCTAATTAATGATATCTTATTTCTTAGAGTAGTAGAAGCTAGTGTTTAAGTCCATGGGCTTATTAGTACTTCCATCAGATTTTCCTCCCACATTCACCACATATCACTTTTGTGGCTTCTTAATGTTTTTCCCACTAAATTAAAAGGTGTATAAATCTCAAGGCTTAGAATCTTTGGAATCTTTTTAAGAAGTAGAGTTGCCTGAAATTAATAACTTAAGGACTTTTAGTTATATTATTTTTAAGCGCTTTAGTCTATGGCAGGGTTTGGAATGGGTCTGATTTATCATAAATGTTCTGATTTTGAGCAGTATAATCTAGTGAAAATTTGATTTTTGATATTAGAAAAATTTTGGAGTTCTTCCCATGGGGAGGCACAATCAACAGGATTCCAAAAACTGATACTTTTTTGAAGTAATTTTATGGAAAATACCCTCTAAAGGCTTAGGCCTAGGCTTAGGCTTAAGCTTAGGCTTAACCTTAGGCTTAACCTTAGGCTTAGGCTTAAACCTATGCTTAAACGTTGAGACAGTGTTACGACTAGAGTAGAATTTGGAGCGGTTACTCCAAGGGTCCCATGGTTCGGTGGTACTGAGCTTTTCTCATGCCCCGCCTGAGGCCAAAAGATTTTGCCTAGTAGTAACATCCTCTTTGGATGGTCAGAACTGTTGCGAGTTCTCCCCTCCCCCCCCCCCCCCAGCTTATACGGGGCACAAGGTCCGAAGTAGCCGGTTCTCTAAAAAGCTCGGCGTTACATAAGCCTAGGCTTAGGCTTAACCTTTAATTTTTAAGATTTTCATTTTTCTCATTCCGAGCACTGGTCTATGGTCATATGACCTTTCTTTCTCGGTATGCCGTTCTGTTCAATTCGAAGTTCAAGCTCGTTTTTCTCGCGACATTCTGGATTTCGACCGGAAACCGCTAATTACCTAGCCTATTGTTCATTGAGCTGTGTACCTGCTCCTCCCACTTCCTGAAAGTCTTTTGAAATTCATAGAAAATCATAGAAAAACTTAATTAGTTTATAGGGAAAATTTGTCTAATGAATTGGTCTCATTTCTTTGATACAATTTTTAATCACATGTCGTGAGAGATAAACATTCAAACTTGCGCTTATTCCTACATTCGAGGAGACCAATGAACGAGAGGATTTCCATTCTTCCTTGTTATATGCTTGTGGAAGTTTGCTTCGAATGGTGTTGTTGGTTAGACTCTGGATGAATGAAGTCTTCTAGTTCGTTTTCGGTTAAGTGGATAGAGAGTAATAAATTTTTATGCGCTTTCGATGCCATTCACTAGTCACAAAGACATCATTCTTCAGTGATTAGGCATGCATGAATTGTGTGATTATTCGATGTTTCATTTTTTGGCTTGATGAAAAAAAATTAATGTTGCACTTCATCCATGTGTCAATTATGAATCGTATGTTTTTGAGACATCGTCTATAGGATGATTTGAAATTCCTGTGGTGGTCGAATTTTCAAAAATTTTATGCGGGAAAACGATTGCGCGCATTCCCGAACCCTGAAAATGCTTCCCTGACCCTGATTAGGGAAAAATTATGTTTTTGAAGCGAAAATAATCATCAAAAACCCAAGTTTTTCTCTGTATCAGGGTGCGAGAAGCATTTTCAGAGTTCGAGAATGCGCGCAATCTATTCACCGCATAAAATATGACCCTCACACATCTACAATGGGTCTTTTAGGGTCTTCGAACGAAGACCCGGGGTCGTGCATAGCGCAAGGGCTTGAGAGGAGGGGGTCGTGCATGACGCGCGGCCATAAACGACACATTTCGCAAAGCGCGACCTTTTTTTAGTCGTGCAATGACGGGGTCGTGCAATCGGATCAGATTTTCGAAGACCCACTTGTACACGTGTGATGACCCTAGGGGAGTCATTTTTGATAAAATTTCAAAAAATAAAATTTTTCGATTTTAAGCCAATGAGGGTATAAGAGCCGAAGTAGCGCCTACGTTTTATATAAGAAGATCGTTTTGCCTCGAGATCTTGTTTTAATTGGCTGTTGTGATTACAAAAAATCTTAGAAAAAAATATAAATAAGTTCTATGATCTTTAAGCTCATGTGAATTGCATGTTTTCGTATGCATAGGTAAGCTTGTTTTTCACGACTTTATTTCTATTGAGAAAATTCTTCCAAGTGGAAATCCAAACAAGCATTTAGTCAGCCAAACGACCTTACTTTCATTGGTTAACTAGTCATTTTTATGAAAGTTTGTATTTTGAGCTTATTCATGGTGAGAGAAGCGTTTTCAAGATCCTTTAATACATACAATCGATTTCCCGCATAGAAAACCTTTATAAGGTTATCAAAAATCGCAAAAAACATCCGGTCTTTTTTGGCGCCACCCTGCACTTAGATTTATAGAATAAGAAATTATTTATGTTATTTGTTGATATTTGAGAAGTTTGGAGCATTCATGCATAAATTGTTATGTTATGTTATGATTAGAATTAGATATAAGTTCCGGGTCTTTTAATCCAATATGTTTTCCAAGTAACCTTCCAATAATTTTCTTTTATATTGAAATCAAAGGTTGCGTTTTTATTTTGGCTTAATTGCTTGCAATACTAATCTCTTAAAGCCTTTTGATGCAAATCATAGGTTTTAGATGAGAAGAGTTGTTTTCTTCGCTTTTTGAGATCATTTGAACACCACAGCGAGTTCTTGATGTTTTCATCTTATTTTGTATTTAGATATCGGAAGGTATGATTAGAGCAATAATCATACCTTAGCTTCAAATTTTGAAAATACGTGTCTTAAAAATTGTTTATATTGATACGTATAAACAATCAAGTACCGAAAGATGGGTGCTTATGGCGCACAAAAAACCGAAAAGAGCTAGCATGGGTCCAAATTAAAAATAAATGTTCTCAATCGACTCAGCTCGTTAAGAGCTTCAAAACGAGTACCATATCATGATAATTTGAATTTGTCCCATGACCGAGTGGCTAGCGTGCTCAACCTCATAGGGCACGAGTTTGAATCCCAGCCCGAATTTAGATTTTTCCAAATTTCATGAAACAGAAATACAAAAATTTTCATGAAACTTGGACAACTTTAAATTTAAGCTGGGATTCAAATCCGTGCCTTTAAAGTGCAAATCAATCACTTTACCCACTCGGCCATCGGAAAACCCCATACATGTTTTTACACGTTTATAGTAGTAGGATTTTTTCGTGAACGCGTTTTTTTCGTTTCGCGTTTTTTCGACGCCTTGTCGTTTTTAATTCTTATGGCGTACTTCATAAAATTAATATTTATATTGAAAAATTTTTTTTAGTGATAGACCAAAGCCGAATTAGTCGGATAATCTTTGCTTAACCATACTTTCAAACATGATTATGAAGGAATTTTCTGCTATTGGCGTCATACTGGTTCTCCCTTACATGGTTCTAGCAAATCCGAGGATTCAATTGGTAAGCTACATAACACTTTGGAACGTTTTACGTAAAACTCATCATTATTGCATGATTAGTCATGCCTGATTAGGCAAATGACTTAGTAGGTCATCTTGAATAATGCTCAAGACTTTCCGAGAACTCAAGTGTGGTGTTAAAGATCGACTCAGAAACCCCTGTCGACTCAGGAAAAAACACTATAAAAAATTATATATTCCAAGTTCATGAAAAATGGAGCATTTTTTGTTTTTACGGCATGCTCTGAATCGTTGTAGTTGTTGAGAAAATTGCGTTTGAAGTTAGCGATTTTTAAAATCTATGTATTACAACGAAAACATGAACGTAATGAAAATTCGTTCCTGAATTAATAAAAGTTGTGTATCGACGCAAAAATTCTAGCAGTTTTCGTAAGTTGATGGAAAACGATTTTTTTCAAATTTTTAAGTCAATACATCTTTCGAATAACACATGGATTGGGATGAAATTGTGCTTATAATTCCCTTTATCGTCCCGTTCTTGTCGTCCCGTTTTTGTGTCCCGTTCTTGTTCGTTCCGTTATTGTGTATTTCACTGCGTTCATGTTTTCGTTGTAATACCCAGATTTCAAAAATCGCCAACTTCAAACGCGATTCTCTCGGCAACTATAACGATTCCGAGTTTAAAGTAAAAACAAAAAATGCTCCATTTTTCATGAACTTTCCGAATATATAAATTATTAGTGGTGTTTTGTTCCAAGTGAACTGGTCTTTTAACTAAAAAATTTTCCCCGTTATTCGAAGAACCCATGCTGATTAAAAACGTGCAATATATATTCTTTAAAACTACACAAGTGCATGTGATATTCTGTTTGATTTTTTAATTAATATTTTATCATTTCCACATGAGCGCCAAAAAAACAAAGCTTCATAGTGGCATTTTCACATGACTGAAAAATGTCTAATTAATCTTAATGATATAGAAATTTTATTTTTTTGTGAAATTTGCACAAACTTTAGCATTATTGAAAAATAATCAAAAACAAAAAAGTTTTTAGAGCGAATGCGCCAAAATTCGTTTCCCCAAAATTCGTATGCGAAAAAACCATAGAACCACAAAAATATAACACATTACATAAAGTTTTTAGTCAGTCGATGATAAAGAAACAGGCACACACAAACTGGACAAAACCAAGGAGTCTGAAATTACCAATAAGTTCTTCCAAGACAATGCCCTCCCAAGACTGGTGGACCCTCGTTTTTACGATGACGAAGAAAGCCAATTCCAATCTGCAAAACGTAACGTAGATCCTAATGCTTTTCGTATGTCATTTGGAAAGAGGATGATGGATTCGAATGCGTTTCGAATGGGTTTTGGCAAACGTGATATTGACGCAAATGCATTCCGGCTCGGTTTTGGAAAACGCCTAGCTGAAGTTTATGACCCTGTTGAAATGGTAATATCTAACTCTCTCTCTCTTTCAATCAAGTGCTTATGACAACAATTTTAGAATATCAACCAAGAGAGTCCCATGCTTGCTGCGGAACCAATGCTCATGCTGTCCGGAGTTGACCAGAAAAGAACGCCTGCGAAAAGAATGGATCGCAATAATTTTCGTATTAGTTTCGGCAAATAATTGTCTTAATAATTTTTTATATGTAAAAAAATATTTGTCACAAATTTGCATTTTTCAAGAAAGTAATTAGATCTCTATTCAAGTAATCCAACACAAATTTTTATCTTTTATTCAAAGAAATATTGTAAATCAACTCGGGTCAATAATTTTTCATATAATAAATTTTGTTGTCCTTATCAAGATTGAATGTCAATTTTTGGGGGGAATTTTTGGAGCTCGGATTAACACGCCGAGACGTGGAAATTAAGAGAATTTCAAATTGAGCAAAGGTTTTCGGACCCGATCGGGACTCGAACCCGGACCAGGTTCCTGGCTACCTTTCAAGTGCACTACCATTGTGCTACCGAGACCTCCAACTGTCGGCACATAGGTGTTAATCACAGTGTGAGTAGTGACAAATACACTGCCAAGTATTCACCAAAAAACGGGCATCAGTTGAAGGTTTCGGTAGCACAATAGTAGTGCACTTGGACGGTAGCCAGGAGCCTGGTTCAAGTCCCGTTTCGAAATGAAAACTTTTATCCAATCGGGTTCGAGTCCCGGTCGGAACGAAAACTTTTGCCTGATTTACACTTTAAACTCCAGGGATCGAACCCTGGCATTTAAAGTATAAATCAACAACATTACCACTACACCAACGATACAATTAACCATAGATCGTGAAAGTTGATCATGTTATATTGCAATATTTGTTTTACTCATTTCCAAAAAAGTTGTTGTTTTAAATAAAAAATTTAAAAAAATAAATGTCAAAAAATTATTGACGCAGTTGGAGATGGAACTCTGGCGTTTAAAGTGTAAAATCAACAACGTTACCACTACACCAACGATAAAATTAACAATAGGTCGTGAAAGTTGAACACGTTATACTGTTTTTTTGGGTAAAATTTTCAAAGTTATTTACTGGAGGTTCCTGGAGGTTATTTTTTCTAATTTTTTAAACAAAAATCTTTAAAATAGTTTAAAAAATATGTGTATAAAAGTTATCTATTATCTTCATAGTTTTAGAAATACGATTTTAGTGTAATTTTGTTCATTTTGTAGGGGAGTGTGAATTCTGTTTGTATCGAGACCAAAAAATTCTTGATTTGTTCGAATGAAATTCACCCTTCAGGGTTTTTTCATGCGAAAACACGATTTTGATGTTATTTTTGCATTTTTCTGAAATGTTCACTTACAGGGTGAGTAAAAAAATAAACGGAACACCTATTTTGATTCACCTTGTAAGTGACAATTTCAGCATAAAGGAGTCGTTAAAATGCAAAAAATCAAGAAATTTTTTTGATCCGATACGGACAGGATTCACCCTTCCCCTTTAAAGGAAAAAATTTATTTTAAAGATGCAAAAACAAAATGTTGGCAGGTGTTGTTTGTTGTGCCAGGATCTAATTGTTTAAAATTGGGGGGAAGTTGCGGTTCCATAGCGACCATAGCATTCATAATAAGCCTATTCTTGATTCGTGCCAGTCATTGGAAGTATTAGAATCGAAATTTAGCAATTTTGATGGATGCGATTCTTCTGTTTGTTCATGTTTTCATCAACAACTGTAACTTAGCCCTTGACTATGCTCCCTCTCAAATTTTCTATACTTTATTTATTTTTTTCAGGTAAAGTTGGCAAATAATTTTTGATTTTTTAAAGCTTGCTTAAAGCGGCCTTATGAGCTGCGTACTAGTTAGACGCGTCTAAACTCAGGTTATACAAATCTAACCTGACAAGGGGTATGCACGAAGTGACGCTTGAATTGTTTCAAAAAGTTCTATATATTCTGAAAGAGCATATCTGATCACCCTTTAGAAATAACAAAATTAGCTGCTATAACTCTAATCTTGAGGAGATAAAAAATATACAATATTATATATGTAAAAAATGATCCATTGAACAAAACGCAGGATGGCTCAGTGGCTTGGTTGCAGGCCAATAACTGAACGGTCCGGAATTCGACTCCCCTTGCCGTCCAAAAGTTTTTGCCTTTTAAAAAATTTTTATCTCCTCAGGATTAGAGTTATAGCAGCTAATTTGTTATTTCTAATATATGTATAGGACTATTTGATAAATTCAAGCGTCACTTCTTGCATGTCCCTTGTGAGGATAGACACGTTCAAAAATAAAAATTTTTGCTTTTTTTGCATATTTGAGTGCTAATTTGCCATCTCCTTAAATGAATTGCATATAAAAAATTAACATGCCCGACTAAGTCTAGCCTTATTTAAGGTTAGACATGTATAATAAGCTTAGCAAGTTTTTTGAATACCCTGGTAATAAAGGGAGAAACGAGAAATGCAAACTTTTCTTTTATATTTTGCACTTTTCATTTTCCATTGAAAAAAAAGTGAAAAATGCGTGGGGGTTCACTTTTGAAAATTCTGGTAAAAAAAATTTCATTTCTATTCAACAAATCGCATTTTTGAGCGAAATTTTTACTTTTGCTGAAAATGGTACTTTTTAATGAAAAATTAAAAAAATGGATATTTTTGTTTAAAAAAATTTCTCTGATTTGTTGGAGAACCCTGCAAACTCCCTCGTAGCGCTGAAATTTTCGAAAATTTTTTTCTGAAAATGATATTTCTAGAGATAAAAACATGCGGGACATCCGAATTTAACATTTATGAAGCGAAAAAATGCTTTCCTGATTCAGGGAAGTCCTGTGTATTAAAGCAAAAAGTTGCAAAGATGCGATTTTGAATGTAATTTTTTGACTTTTCGCTTCAATACACGGGCCTTCCCTGAATCAGGGAAGTGTTTTTTGCTTCGAAAATGTCAAATTTGTATTCCCCGCATGTTTTTACCTCTAGAGGGGTCATTTCCAGAAAAAACTTTCAAGTGGGTGGCACCCCCCCCTATTGTATAGTAGCATAAAGTTGAGCATTTGGGGTTGAAATGGGTTTTAATTTTCTCTGGCCTCATAAATATGCCTTCTTGGAGTTTACTCTATATTTAAGGAGTCAACTCCATTCGCTGCCTTCAGTGTAAAGGCTGGCACGGTCAGCTCCCACAACACGAAGAGCTTCCTTCGACTTGTAACAATCGGAATAACCAATGTGAAACACCACAAGTAAGTCTTCTCGATGAGCAAAGAGCATGTTTTTCTTATAAATAAGTATCGGGAGACCGAGCGCCTTCGGCGCTTCAGCCTCACTTTGATTCTAAAGAATATATGCTGAAGAATATAAAGAATATATGCTGAATTTTTATGGTTTTTAAACGTTTTCGACATAATTTTTATCGATAAAAATCAAATTTTTTCCATTTTTTCGAATTTTTTTCAATTTCTATTCAATTTTTTGGTTTTTCAAATTTTGTTTTTTTCAAAAGTTTTTCATTTTTTCAAATTTTTCAACACGCTTGAACGCAGCCTGAAAAAGCAAAAATATTTCGGCGGGGACGAGGATCGAACCTGTGCTTTTCCGACTGCAAAACTAATGCTTTACCAACTGCGCCATGAAGGTAGACCGACAATAGGTTTTCATTTCTGACCAAATACCTAAGCTAAAAAGGCAAAAATGAAGACTGAATTTTTAATTTTTCCAGAAAGAGTACCCTCATGATTTTGGTGTCGTTTTTCTTCTCTCACCGAGCTCTTTTCAAAAACCTAAGCCGTAATGGGATCAGACTTAAGGTTATAAAATTTGTCAGACAGACAAATGCACATTTCTCGTTTAATATTAATCTTGCAAATAATTTTATTTGTTCCTAGAACAAATAACATTATAATTAATATCAAAAATCTTCTATTCACAAAAATCGTATGCGAACTTTGCCCGTGTCCTTTCACTCACGTGAGTGATGCGAAAATGAATACCGGATTAAAGGCTTATTAATTAATCATAAAGGTGCACCACGAAAATGTTATGATGATAATTATTTAATTGAAGAAGAAGCCTTAACAGGAATAAAAATACCTAAGTGAAGAAGAGGACCAAAAACTAATTATCATCTTCTTTTGTGATGTCTTGTGGACTGTTATACTAGAACAACATTTATTCACCACATATCGAGGGAGAGATTTTCCGCAGCTTTCTAGAGCTACTACGCCAAGGGGACGCACTTAACAGGAATAAAAATACCTCAGTAAAAACGTAAAAAATTTTTTTGAAAATACACTATATAGGGGGTAAAAATTGACGAGGAACACGTTGGAGCCCTTATTTTTATGTCAAACTTACTGGAAACCTTTGAATTTTCAACGTTAAAAATAAATAGAATTCAACAAGTCAGTAAAATAAGTAAATTCAAAAAAGGCGAAAATTCAAAGGCTTTCAGTGAGTTTGACATAAAAATATAGGTCCAACGTGTTTCTCGTCAATTTTTACTCTTTTCATCAAGATAAAAAAATAAAGCTATGATGCAAAAACAAATCGACTCAACAGAGAGTCGAACCCGCGTTGTTTAATTCCAAAGACAGTAACACATCCACTGCACCATTGCTACTTATTTTCATGGAAAACAAACTTTTGATATAAAAGTAGTTTTTGAGTAGAATAGTGTATTTTCAAAAAAAAATTTGACGTTTTTACTTCGGCATTTTTATTCCTGTTAAGTGCGCCCCCGTGCGTAGTAGCTCCAGAGTTCCAGAATTAGCCGAGAGAATAGACTAAACGAAAAGATAACCCGTGGGCTGGTTGAGGTGTTAAGGAGGAACATCCTTGGTTAAAATTTTTCGATTTTGTCAAAATTGTTGGCCAACAATTAATTGTTTTTTATTACTTTTTCCGAAAAAAACGAGAAAATTGCTTTTTTTCGACTTTGAAAAAAGCAAAAATATCTGAAAAAAAGCAAATTCCTGCGAAAAAAGCGAAAATGGCAACCCTGGACTACATAATGCTGTGTTTGAAAAATTATGCTTGAAACTTTTTTTCAGTTTTGTGTAAAAATTATCGATCGTATGAATCCAGGATCGGACTATGTAACATACACAAGTGACTGTTACTATATGACGACCATTCAAGTCAATCCATATAATTTGAGTTATGTTCATGTTGGCGCATGTTTTCCTTTTCAAGATGGTTCATATCCAGTTAAGAGGTAGCTTTTAAATAATATAACAAGAAAATAATGTTCCAAAAATAGGTGGACTTATAAAAATGAAAGCTTGGAACACGGCGAAAGGGACAAGGAAGCGCTTTCACGATTCGAGAGTGCTCGCAATCGATTTCCCGCCTAGAAAAACCTAAGAATCGACGGTTTTCTCATAAAAATTTGAAAAATTTTGATTTTCGCTTCAACACACCCACTCCATTTCCTGAATCAGGCACAAGAAAGCGTTTTCATGCTTCGGGAATGCGCGGAATCGATTTCTCGCATCAAATTACCCTAGGAAAGTACAGGGTGTTTCTAATGAAACCTACCTATTTTATTTTGACATAGCTTTTTTCTGGAAAAGTATCCTGAATTTCCGACCTTTGAAAAATAATGAGCTAATTTGTCCATTTTATCACATGTGTTTCACTGTCCAGAAACTGTGACCCCTTTTTTAAAAAAACATCACAGTTTTACCATTAAATGCTTTTCGCTCAATTCTTTTTTTATTTTGTCGGCAAGATGATAAGGAACAAAGTTACGCTCGACTTTTTTTGAAAAAAATTTTGA
>JAQGBS010000232.1:0-25077 GCA_034698545.1 Acrobeloides obliquus | reverse complement strand
GGTTTTTCTAGGCGGGGAATCGATTGCGCGCATTCCCGAACCTTGAAAACTCTTCCTTGACCCTGATTCAGGGAAGAAAATCGATATTTACATAAATAAATTGATTTTCGCTTCAATACACCCACCCTATTCCCTGAATCAGGGTCAAGGAAGCGTTTTCATAATTTGGCAGTGCGCACAATCGATTTCTCGCATAAAATTACCCTTAAAATGATCATTTTAGAAAAAAATTTTTTGGGGAAAGGGCCCTAATTTGCACCCCCTTTAAGGTTTTAACAAACTTATCTTTTACATTGGCCCAAGAACAATGTTCTTTCCAAAGTAACAAAAATGATGGTTCATTGGTATCTATTCACAGTCATGAGGAGAACGAATTTGTTAACAGTAAATTTTATTTCCTTTAGCGCCATCCCATCCCCTTCTCCATTTATACACCCAACTTCATCCGCAATCCAAAAAATAAAAAAATCCGATTCGATACCTTATGTTTTTCTCCAAAAATTTTGAAATTTTTTCAAAATTCCTAATGATAACTAGAGATAGACAAAAGTGCTCGATCAAATATTTGAAATAAAAATATCATGGATGCTACCAAAAAATTTGAAAATCTTTTAAAAGCAATTTTATTCAGTAAAATATAATAAAATTCTATTACGACATCTCGCGATTCTTTCACTATAGATGGGAAATAGCCATTTTATCCTTTTCTTGCACTGTAGGCTTATAGAAAAAGGCATGTGCATTCAAACCACTCTAAAAAATTTATTTTAAATTTTTTTTCCTTCGCGTCTTTTTTATTTTTTAGCCTTTTTTAAAGTTCATTTTCACCAAGAATTGTAAATAATATTTTGTTTAAATTTACATTTTTATAAAAATTAATATATATTGTGACCTAAAAAGTTATAGCCATTTTATGCAAATTTTACCAATTTGTTGGCCAAAAATCAACATTTTATCACTCTAAATAATTTTTCTGGGGAAAATGATGCCCTATAGAGTTGTTCCCCATAAAATTTCACGATGAAATGACACATCGTGTATGATTTTTGACCGTTTAGAAAAAAATTATAGCCATTTTTATGCAAATTTCTATGGAAAGTAGGGGTTTTTGTCGAAAAAACGATTTTTAACCCCTTGTATAGCAATCAATTTTGAAATAATCTACTGATTCATTAGACATTGCTAACATAAGAATTTATTGTAAATATTGTTGTGGTAAAAATTTATAGTACATCCGAAAAATTATATAG
Organism: Acrobeloides obliquus; assembly: GCA_034698545.1. NCBI lineage: Eukaryota > Metazoa > Nematoda > Chromadorea > Rhabditida > Cephalobidae > Acrobeloides > Acrobeloides obliquus. Next base: position 23,827 of record JAQGBS010000232.1, on the reverse strand, counting down.
TGCCTATAAGTGCTCATCTAGTACCCATAAGTGCCCATTAGTACCTATAGTGCCTATAGTACCCATCTAGCGCCCATTACTGCCTACGTTTACTATACTACGATACACCTTACGGGCATTAATAGGCACTATAGTGCCTATAGGCACTAATAGGCATTAATGGGCACTAGATGTGTACTATAGGCACTATAAGCACTATAGGTACTAATGGGCACTTATGGGTACTAGATGAGCACTTATAGGAACTATATAATTTTTCGGATGTACTATAAATTTTTACCACACCAATATTTACAATAAATTGGTGAAAATGAACTTTAAAAAAGATTGAAGATATTTTTTCTATGAAAAGTAGGGGTTTTTGTCAAAAAACGATTTTTAACCCCTTAAATGATTTTTCTGGAGAAAGTGATGTCCTGCAAAATTATTCTCCATAAAATTTCACAATAAAATGACAACTCATGTATGATTTTTGACCGTTTAGAAAAAAAGTTATAGACATTTTATGCATTATAATATATATCTTATGTATTATAACATACACGATTTTCATAGCGCAATTAATTTTAGGTGTTTGAACAAAAATTGAGTCTTTAAGTTGTGGAACTGATGTTTCTCTTTCATATAAAAAAGATTTCATCGAAAAAGCTTTTAAATTGGGCATCGGAAGATATAAATACGCAGACACCCAAAAATCATGAAAAAATCATAAAAATGGGTTTAAAAAATAAAGCCAAACAATATACCCTTTAGTTTTATTTTATAAATTTCGCCTGACGATAGGGCTTTTCTATAAGCCTATAGTGCAAGAAAAGGATAAAATGGCTATTTCCCATCTATAGTGAAAGAATCGCGAAATATCGTAGTAGAATTGTTTTATGTACTCACTATAACTAAAAACTTCCCCAATATAAAAAATTCCGGGTCGCACTTTTTGAAAATTGTTCCCCGGGCGCCTAGGGAATTTCAAATCTTTCCAGAGACGATGTCTTAAGTACTATTAAATTCGTACGAAAAGTACTCGTAAGAAACGAAAAATATTTGTACGAAAAGTGTCGTACAAAAAGTGTACTGTACGAAAAGTTTTGTACGAAACGTGATGTGTGAAAGGTAGTGTACGAAAAGTAACGTACGAAAAATACCTGTACGAAAAGTACCTGTACGAAAAATCCGTACGAACCATGATTGTACGAAAAGTTATACTGCCCATTTTTTGCTTTTACGGCACTACCTGAAAATCTAGCCATAAAAAGTTATGAGCGCAACAAAATTGCGAAAAAAATTTTCAAACGCTTTTGAACATTGAAACGAAGAGCTTGCACCCAGATTGTTTATTTTTTTCGAAATGTTCAAGGAATTTGAATTTTAGAATGATTTATTAATCGTTTCAATAAACAATCTGGGTACAAGCTCTTTGTTTCAGTGTTTAAACTCATTTCAAAATTTTTTCGTAATTTTGTTTCGCTCATAACTTTTTACGGTTAGATCTCCAAGTAGTGCTGTAAAAGCAAAAAATGCTTCCATTTTGTGCTCTATTGCATTAACTCCCCAAAAGTGAACTGGTCGTTTAAGATTTGGTAGCAGTAACACTGGATTGGAACAATAATTTTACTTCAAATGCATATGATTTTTTCACTTTAACTGCCTTGATCGGATTGCATGATCCTCATCGTGACCGAACTTGGCGTTGGGTAGACGGAAGCTTAGTTGATTACACGCATTGGAACTTAAACACTCCTGACAAAAATGGTCGAGACTTTTGTGTAGAAACCATTGCTCGTTTAGATAAACCAAGCCTAGGAGACTATAAGAGGAAATATAGCTGGGATTATGTACAATGCGACCTAATTAGAACAGCAGCAGTGTGTGCATATAAACGTAAGCAGGGCGGTAGTTACGTTGAAGCTAGTCCACTATTTGTGTGGTACTTATAAAAATTCCAAATTCTTTTTTTTCTTTAAAATCAACTCAGGCTTCGAAAATGTGCGCAATCGATTTCATGCATAGAAAAACCCCCTAGAAGTTTTTGCCCGATTGTATAGTGTTTTTAGGGGTGTTTCTACTTTTTGCGCGTTTTGGTGTGCCGTGAATAGTGGCTCCGTTATGTTAAAGCGATACTGCAGTCCGTGTGATCAAAAAATTTTTTAATTTAAAAGACATCCTTATTTTTTGCTCTAAATTTTTCCTTATTTTGCAAAAAATTATCTGGAAAATTTAACACCCTAAAACAGTTACGTGCGTATGAGGGCGTACACGGGTATAAAAATCAAACAGCACGCAGCTTCATGAGTCTGCGTGGAATTCTTAAAGGGGGGCGGTAAACTTTGCAGCAGCACTTTCGAAAAAAAATATTTTTTAAAAATTTTTGCAAAAATGACTTTTCTAGGGGTAATTTTATGCGAGAAATCGATTGCGCGCATCGAAAAATTCTGAAAAAATTTTTCGGGGTCAAAAGCCCCCAAAAATAATTTTGTTGGGGTTAAAACTTATAATCTCTAATTTTGACACTTTTTTTCAATTTTTGACCCCCGAAAAAATTTTTCAGAATTTTTCGATGTGTGCAATCGATTCATCGCACAAAATTACCCCTAGAAAAGTCATTTTTGCAAAAATTAAAAAAAATTTTTTTCGAAAGTGCTGCTGCAAAGTTTACCTCCCCCCCCGACGATATCTCGAAAGTTTGAGCCTAAGTGGCCTTATTGTTAAAAGGCTCGAACGCCATTTAATTTGACTTTATTTAATGAGGTTAACGCATGGGAAAGTTTTTGAAAGTCATTTTGAGCAAACCCGCGGAACCGCTTCAGAGAAAACCTTGTCTGAAGCTCTATACTATCGATTGTACGTTGATTTTTTGAATTTTCTAACCTGTCTAAAATACCCTAGATAATTTTTTCGGTCAAAATTTCTATCTGGCCGATGTATTCCAATATGGAGAACATTTCTAGCTTAGTTTCAAAAAAATCCGAGAGAAAATTTTTTCGACCTCTCCCACTACGGCTACCATGTAAAAAGGCTAAAAAATCGAAGTTTCTCAGATTTTTTCGAAACTGAGCTAGAAATATTTTCCATATTCGAATACATAGGCCAGATAGAAATTTTGACCGAAAACAATTATCTGAGGTGTTTTAGACGGGTTAGAAAATTCAAAAAATCAACGTAAAATCGATGGTATAGAGCTTCGGACAAGGTTTCCTCTGAAGCGGTTCCGCGGATTGGCTCAAAATGACTTTCAAAAACTTTCCCATGCGTTAATCTCACTAAATAAATTCAACTTGGATGACGCTAGAGCCGTTTAACACTATTTTCGAACTTTTGAGATATCGTCTCTTAAATTTTAGCGGTTAACTCTGAAGAACGGCTTTTTTATTATTTATTAATAATGGTTGCAATTACTTCGATTTTAATAATCACAGCGTTTTTTGTAAGTTGAAATCCCATACGTACAGGGTGATTAAAAAATGAGAATTTTGCGATTTTTTCAGGTTTTTAATTTTATCAAAATAACCCTATAGTTGGTTTTCGATTCGAGGAATCGATTGCGCACATTGCCGAGCCTTGAAAACGCTTCCCCGACCCTGATTCAGGGAAGTAATCGGTGTATTGAAGCGAAAATCAAACATTTTTGGATTTTTATGAGAAAACCGTCGATTCTAAACACCGATTCCTTCTTTGAACCAGGGTCAAGGAAGCGTTTTCAAAGTTCGGGAATGCGCGCAATCGATTTCTCGCATAAAATTATCCCTAAAGGGTCACTTGTTAAAAATTTTTTTTACCCGACCCCATTTCGGACCCTCTTTAAGATTCTTCTAGTTTCAAAAATTTTTGAGACACTTTTTTAGGTTCTCTTACTATTGAGCAAAAGTCGAATCTTACAGGTAGGGTGTCCTAAAAATAACGATTTTTACCTCCCTCAAAAATCACTATTTGGTCTCTAGCTCGAAATTTTCTTTCAGAGGGATGTATCAAGGCACACGCAAAATGAAAGTAGAATTCCTGGAGCGCTCGGCTCCCAGTACTATACGTAATAAAGTTTAAAAATTTTAAGCTAAGAAGGCATAAATTTTACCGTCGATACCAAATTTTATTCCAACGATCTAAATTCGATGTTGAGTACCATTCAAATACTTTCATGATGCTCATCAAAAAAGAACAACTACATATGAAAACAATAATTGGCGAAGGAGCATTTGGCACTGTTTATGCGGTATTGATGGCGATCAAACATGGGCGATACTTCTCTTTCACCAAATTGGCGGGTGGGATGATTGGCTCCGTTACAACCAAATGAGGCATCGCACCAAAAAATTTTCATTCCAAAAATCGCAGCAATTTTTTATGGTCTATTTGCACTCAAGTATCAAACAATTAAAAATTAATTTCTGTGTGAAATTGAGGTTTTTGGGAAAAGATGTCCAAAATTTTTTTTGGAAAAGTGTTAAGATCATAAGATGGGCACTTATGTTTTTATTCTGAGGAAGGGCTATGGCGAATTTTTTATTGACGAAGGAGAGTATTGTCCATGTCTTGAGGCAATAATGGTTGCATTCTATGATATAATTTTTATAGGGAAAATTGATAATTCGAAGTCCGGTGATGTCAAAATGCCCAGTAGCCATAAAAGTGATTAAATATGGAAATAAAGATTTAAATGTGGAAAAGGTGATTTTCTAACAAGCAAACAGATCGCCTTCTCTTTGAGTCTTCCAACGGTGGACAACTAAGCGTCGAGTCCATACATGGGCGGGGTCCAGAACTAAGCCCCGTATTTTTTCGAAAGTTGCTCCTATATTTACTTCATTGATAAAAATTTACTCTCATTTATCCTTATACCTACTATTTAGTTGGAACGCCATAAATTCTTTTTTTAAGGACCTTATCGACGAAGCCAGCATAATGGCTCAATTGAAACATGAAAATTTACTTCCGCTAATTGGAATTTGTGTTGCTGAAGGCCTAAAAATTGTAGCACCCCTACGTCCACTGGGCTCTTTAAAAAAATTTTTGCAAAAAGAAAAAGACATGTTAGATGCTGGTGATTTAGTGTCCTATTGTTATCAAATAGCCTCGGTATAGCCTATCCTTAAAGGACCAGTCCAGTAGGAAAAAAGTTGTCATTTTGTGTATGTTCAGAAAGTTCATAAAAAATGTAGCATTTTTGTTTCTACGGCATGTTCTGAATCGTTGTAGTTTTGAGAGAATTGCGTTCGAAAATTGAATTTGCGTACATGTTATCGTTGTAATACTCTTTTTGAAAATTGTTTTGGTGTTAATGAAACGAAAACTCTGATTCATATTTTCGTTTCAATAACCAGAACAATTTTTCAAATTTGATAATTTTGGTGTCATTTTGTTCGTTTCGTTTAGTAATAAAAAAATTGCTACTATGTTCATTTTATGAAAATTGAAAAAATCGATTTTTCCGCAAAAAATTCAAAAAAGTTTGTGCATTACAACGAAAACATGAACAATTCCAAACGCAATTATCTCGGTAACGAAAACGATTCAGAACGTGCCATAAAACAAAAAATGCTCCATTTTTCATAAACCTTCTAAATGGGTAATATTTTTCCGAATTCAGAATTCAGATTCAGAATAGAATCCAGTATCCGAGCTCAGAATCCAGATTGAGAATCCGAATCCGGGTTTAGAATCCAAATTCAGAATCCGAATCCAGAATCAGAACTGGTTTCTGAATCCGAATTCCGATTCTCAATCTGGATTCCGAGCTCGGATTCTGAACACGAACTCTGAATCCAGATTCAGAATCCGAATCCAGAAACCGAATTGAATTATCGTCCTACCCCAATAATTTCCCCTTTCTAAATACACATAAAAAATGACAACCTTTTTCCCTACTGGACTGGCCCTTTAATAGTTATACCCCAGTTTAGGGCATGGAATATTTATCTAGCAAAAATATAGTACACCGTGATTTAGCCGCTAGGAATGTACTTATGCGAAAAAGTAACCATGTGGAAGTTACTGATTTTGGATTGGCCAAAATGGTTAGCAAGGATATACCAGATTCTGAAACAATAATACCGATTCGATGGACAGCCATAGAGTGTTTGACTAAAAGTTCGGAATTTAGGTAAAGCACTGTTACGTATTCTCTTCGTTAACCGAATGAATTATCACCCTACCCCAATAATTTTCCTTGCCCATAGTGGTGCCTGTGGTGTAGGGGAGGGAACCAGGAGCGAGTGGCCCCTCGACGGCCGAAATTTCGAAAAAAATCCCCAATTATGGGTCCCCTTATGTTTTTTGGGGAAAATCCCATTTTTGGGAAGTGCCCCCTCCCTTGTCGACCCTTCTCCCTACACTCAAAAAATTACTTTTCCCAGTAGTTTTGGCCAACCCATTTCAAATGTTTAGCGAAGCCTCTGACGTCTGGTCGTTTGGCATAACATGCTGGGAAATTATTACATTCGGGCAAATGCAACCGTATGCAAATTGCAAGCTCACAGAGAAGCCAACGTTCATAGAAGCCCTTGCTGAATATCTAATTCAAGGCGGCCGTATCATTTCTGAATGTGGTGAAATTTTTTGCACTCTTGAATTATACACAATTTTAATTCAATGTAACAAAGTTACGTTAAGCTCAAAATTTTGTTTCCATCTTTTTAAGGTTGGGCCGAAAACCCGCTAGCCAGACCGAAATTCAAGGGATTAAGAGAATTTTTTGATAAGTACAGAGCAGAGCCAGCTAGTCTGATTTTGGTAAGATACTAGAAATTCTATTTGAGTTGCTCGATAGGTATTTTGTCTACCCAAAAAATACATCGAATACGTATTTGAAATATTCGAGCACGTATTCGGAAAAACCCTGGTTAATATACGGACTTTCTCGGCGTGGAGACAGTTGAGGACGTCCACGGGAAGATACCAGATGAGGGATATACAGTGTCCCCGTCAAAAATTGACATTTTAAAATTCATTTGCACCAGTGAAAGACCCAGCCTGTTGAAAAAGTCTGTATATTGACACGAAAACATGAGTTGCGCTCAACAAAACTGATCAGCATACCTTTTTACATACACAAAAAAATTTTCAACGAAAACGAGCGAAAAATGCATTTCTTGGGCCGACAATACTTATCGAACAGCTCAATATTTCTTTTTTTGAAATTTAGAATGTTCAACCGAGTAAATTACTGGATAAGAGCATGGACTCGGATAAAAGGCAATTCAATCTTATACAAGAAATATTGGGCGATGACATAGGGACATTGGGCGATTATAAAAGAATTTTTGGCAATGATAATACGAACGATCAAATCGACAAGTTGTTGAGTCAAGGAGTGATAATTCGAGAGAAAAGTAACAGTGAAGTAAGCCTGTATACTATACTGTCGAGTTGATCATACATGGCAAGATAGAGCGACCCTCCCCAGGCCCGTATCCAGAAACCAAAAATGGCACCCCTTCTGTTTAACGCTCACCTCTAAAATCGTGAAAAATAAGCGAGCTAATTTGTCCATTTTATTCATGTTTTTTGTTTTTGAAAATCTCGAATTTGGGCAAAAGGCTTTTGCACGGACTGGGGTTCCAACCCCTTATGAGCAAAAAGCGAGAGACTTACCACTCGGCTATGAAGGCCAGTACGAACGGGAAACACAAATCTGATGTCAGATGTTGATTTTGACCTATCCTTCACGACCACACAGAGATGCCGAATCGTAAAACCACTAACAACAAGGTCAAATTGACCAATTGAGGACACTAGGGGTAGGTTCTCGGGTACTAGGAACACGAATATGGACATTTTTAGAGTGTCGCCACCACTCAGGGATGCCTAACCACAACTACGCAATCGTTATAATATTCGCGTTCCTCGTACCCGAAAACCTACCCCTAGTGTCCTCAATTGGACAAATTGACCTTATTGTTAGTAACAGGGTTATATTATTTTAGCAGTCCAGTTCATCATCATCAGAATCTTTTGAAACATCCAATGAACATGACATCCAAGTTGAGCTACGCACATCAGATGAAGAAGATGAAGAAAGTAGTGATGAAGAGGCACTTTGAAAAATTTTCAAAAATTACAAATTCATGTGGAGGGGGTGACTTTTGTAATTTTTGGAAGACCCCTTCTTAAAGCATAAAAGGGACTTTTGTTAGGCTTTTCTGCCCTTCGTCCGGTTTGATGGCGGCCTATAGCCCCCCTTATGATTTTTTTCAGATTTTCGGCACACTAGGAACACGTGCCCCTTCCGTACACCACTGCTCCTCCCATTTTAAAGGACCAGTCCCACTCGAAAAAACACTATTAAAAAATTGTATATTCGGAAAGTTCATGAAAAATGGAGCATTTTTGTTTTTACGACACGTTCTAAATCGTTATAGTTTTCGAGATAATTACACTTGACGTTGGCGATTTTTGTGTATTACAACGAAAGCTTGTACCCCGAATCGTCAATCTCTTATTTCGGTGTTGGCAGTCCATCAGGCTAGGACTCATTAAGTCTCACAACAGTTAAGTTGTTCTCCAATGCACCATAGCAGGCACGGCCCTACATGCCTTCTCTGCAATGGAGACACCAATTAGGTGGTTAGACGCCCGGAAGACCGAGTTCCTCTTTTTTACCGAAATTTCCCCTGTTTTTGTACCGAAATTTCCCCGTTTTTGGAATTTTCACGATTTTATCGAAATTTGACCTCTTTTTGTTTATAGGCAAAATCCAGTTAGAGGGGGCTGAACTCGAACCCTCGACTATTGTTCCATGGAAGAGACTTTTACTCACTCGGCCATCCGAGTCGTCTAATTAAGAGCTTTCGTGGTTAATATTCAACTAGAAATTACACAACTAGAACGGTTTCGTAATGCCATGCAGGAACTAGAAAATACACAACTAGAAAACTAATGAAATTTCTTTGTTGTCTGGCTTTCTGTCGAACTTATCAAAGTGAAAAAACTTAGTAAAGTTATAACATATAACTTATAACTTTACTAAGTTTTTTCTCTTTGATAAGTTCGACAGAAAGCCAGACAACAAAGAAATTTCATTAGTTTTCTAGTTGTGTATTTTCTAGTTCCTACCCGATTGTTCTAGTTGTGTATTTTCTAGTTGTATAATTTCTAGTTGAATATAAACCGCTTTCGTTCGGACTGCTGATATCTTGTGATCAAATTAAATTTTATATGTCTTTATTGTTCATTCGTTATAACTTGAATAAAACGTAAATATAAAATATTTGAGAAATACAAAGCTATAGTTTTAATGGCTCTAGTGCAGTTTGCGCGTCCAATCGGCGTTTACGCGTCCAATGAACATTTACAATTTGAACAGAAAGTTGCAGCTTCTTGTTTAAATCACATGAGCGAAAATCTTGTAGTTCGTTGATAGCCATAGTTGATCGGTAATGTTGGATGAAAATGGTTTTTCGAATAATCGAAGGTGAATTCAACTTTTGGTTGAGCTATTTATACCTTTTCTAGGTATCCCTCCGTGGTCGTTTTTTGGCGGGAAAATATTGAAGATCAAGCAAATTTTTGCCTGAATTGCAAGCAATTTTTGTGTGTTGAAGCGATCACATGATTAAAAAGGAATGTCTTTTTTGCTTCAGTGCACCTGATTCAGGTCAAACGCGAATTTTCAGGTTTCGGAAATGCGCGCATTCGATTCCCCGCATAAAATTACCCCAGAAATGGTGGTTTTCCCCATCGATTTCCATCAAAAATTAGAAAAAAACCCTTAATTTTCGCTTCAATGCACAAAAAATCCCTGATTCAGGGTCAAACGAGCATTTTCAGGATTCGGGAATGCGCGCATTCGATTCCCTGAAATGTCGCTCGAACGAATTTTTTCCTGCCTCTCTCTTTCTATTCATTTTCAGGAGGGATGAGGGGTGCATAGCAGGGCTGCATCTGTCACAAAGGAAACAGGCCCAAAAAGTATGTTTCCGAATGATTGGCACCATAATTCTGTTTTTAAATTATGTAAAAATGTTTTCTAGGAAAGGAACTCCATTGGGGCAACATAAGTTTTTAAACTAAATAAAAAAATATCTTCAAAAAACTCAAAGTTCCCCGTTCGCATCCCTGCGTGGTCGTGTTGGAAAGAAACTTTGAGCTTTTTGAAGATATCTTTTTATCTAGTTTAAAAACTTATGTTGCCCCAGTGGAGTTCCCTTCCATGTTCCAAAATTGAAAGACTCATATCTCTGTGTACAGGGTGGCGCATAAAAAACGCACTTTCGTGATTTTGACCTCTTCTTTATTTTGAGTATAACTTTTGATTCCGACCATCGTTTTCCATGATCTTGGTATCATTGGATAGCTCTGATTATGGACTATCCAACGACACCAAGATCATGGAAAACGATGATCGGAATCGAAGTTATACTCAAAATAAGGAAGAGGTAAAAATCTCGAAAGTGCAGTTTTTTATGCGCCACCCTGTATTACTGGCAAAATGGGGATGCGTTTATAGATGTGAAACGGAGTGTATTACTTTGTGATGTTGTGTGGACTGTTATACCAGAACAATATTTATTTACCACATATCGGGAAGAGAGAGAAATTTCCATAGCTAGTCGAGAGAACAAACTGGTTTTTTCTTTTATGTAAGGGTTTTTTAACAAAGATATTCCTTTTTTTCACCAAAAATTGTAATTTTCTGAGCATTTTCAGCTTAAAAACAAATTTTTTTTTAAATTTTCGCCTGCCGCGCTGATTTTTTCTTTTATATAAGTGTTTTTCAACAAAAATAAATTTTTGTAAAAAATCGAAAAAAATTGCCTTGGTCCACCTTGGTTTTTGTACAATTTGTAAACAAATTTCTGACAAAAATCATAAGGGACTCTTATGATTTTGGGGTTCCCCCCCCAAAAAAGTCCTGGACACGGCTCTGCCTAGAGCCCGGTTTGTTTTCGCCTTTTACTTCAATACTTATCTTTTCCAGCCTAAGAACACGTGGAAAACAGCGACGAAACAATTGAAGTAAGACGAAGAAGCCAAGAAGAAACGGAAGAAATTTTGGAATTTGAAGAACGGCAGAATCGGAATTTTATGCGGGGAGACTTCTTATTTAATCAAGTTGATCATGCTGATCAATGTAAGTGCAAATTTTTGAGGTTTTTAATGTTCGATTTTTTTGGCCGGCCCTTCGTCTCAGATACAAGTGGAAAATATGGAATCGGTGTTGGCACAATTTTTAGCTCTCAATGCGCATATTTTACCGAAGACTATTCAAATTTTCCGAGAGCCAACCGAATTATTCGATGAACTGCTGGAGAAAAAACGTTGATGAATAAATAGTATTTTGTATATTGTAATTGTTGATGTTACATGTTTTGTTATCAGTTAAAATTTTTGTTACGTATCTTATTTCATATCAGGTTTATTTTATTTAGATGCCACATATCCATGATATTTATTGAAAATGCAACTTAAATCTGTTTTTGTATTTGAAATCATTTTTTGTAATGAAATTTTATTTTTTTAATCTCGATAAACCGACACTCTCCCACGGAAATTTGATAAACCGATCTCCCGGAGGGGTGTCGGTTTATCGAGCGCCGACTATACTATTAATGGAAAAAATCGTCGACCTTATTTCGGAAACTTTTGGCCACCATGTCGGAAACTTTAGCCCCCTCCCCTAGTAATGTTTATGAATAAAGTTCTTGTTTGTGAAGTTTGTTTAAACTATGTAGTTCTCAAATTTATTTTGTATGCATAGTAATTTATCATTTGTGTATGGTGATTTAAAAAAGATTTTTTAGAGCAGATTTGAAAAATGAGTGAATGGTATAAATTAGTTTCAAGCCTTCGACACCCTGACAATCCTATAGTTTTCTTTGATGTCGCAGTTGGTGGTGCCCGGATTGGAAAAATAGTAATGGAATTGTTTGCAGACGTGACACCAAAAACGGCAGAAAATTTTCGCCAATTTTGTACTGGAGAATTTCGTAAGGAAGGTGTGGCAGTCGGCTATAAGAAATCTCAGTTTCATCGTGTGATCAAGGATTTTATGATACAAGGCGGAGATTTTGTAAATGTGCGTAATTATTTTTACTACAATTCAAAAATCAGGTGAACGAGCTAGTACTACAGAAAAGTAAGGTTGTGGCCAGTATGCGAACACTGACACAACCTGCTATTTTGTAGTATTGGTGATTATACGTGGGCCTTGGATTCCGATTTTTCCGAATGTAGATTGAAGTTGACGGGACATTTTTGGCATACATGATAACGGGACGATTTTTTTCTTCAGATCTCAGCTCCTTGAAGCTGAGATCTGAAGAATATGTATACCACTTTTTTTAGGGTGATGGTACCGGATCGATAAGTATTTATGGACAGAAATTCCGAGATGAGAATTTCAATTTTGGTCATTTCGACGCTGGACTCTTGTCAATGGTAAATTTTGAAGCGCTTGATTCAAATTTTGCCATTTTCAGGCCAATTCCGGTCCGGATACGAATGGCTGTCAATTCTTCATAACCTGTAAAAAATGCGATTTCTTAGATGGTAAACATGTTGTATTCGGTAGATGAAATTTTCCTTTCTATCATCTGCGCTTTTTAGGTCGTGTCATAGAAGGAATGCTAACTGTGAGAAAGATTGAAAATGTTCCGACAGGTCAAAATAATCAACCCAAATTGCCAATCGTGATTGAAGAATGTGGTCAGTTGTGATATAAAAGATCTCTTGTTGTATTATGTTATTATGAAATTTTGTTAGATATCTTACGTTCTATAAATTTTAATAGAGTATTATCTTTGCCCCAAATCAAAGAATATGTTGAAAAGAGGGAATATACTATTTTTAAGTAAATTAGTTGCTTTATATATTTCGGAATGATAAATTGTTTTTATTACAAAACATGGAACATGTTTTTTAATAAGAATTCTTTGCACAAAAGCACCCAACCATATAATCCGAAGCTAGGGTCGTCCACTTGCCACGAGCTGAGCCTTGTGTATTAAGTACAGCACTATAAGTAAAGGTCTGCGGCTCGCCGGCAGCCCAAGATGTGAAATTTAATGGCGAGCCATCGATCCATCTAAAATTTCCATCAAGATTTGGGCTATATAAGCCAATCCAAGTATTCAGCCCAACTTCATTGTCAGCAGATAGAACGATAAAATCTATAAAAGGGCTAGTTTGTCAAAGAAAGAGATTGAGGTTACCTATAAGTAGCTCATTTTCTTCAACACTATGAATAGTTGGAAGATCGGCTTCGACTTGTTGACACAAGGCTTTACATTGATGAAATGTCTCGTCAAAAATCATCTAAAAATGTACACCAAAAACAATTATGGAGGGGAAGTCAGCATTTTTGAGGGCCTGTAAAAGTAATCTCACATTTTTATAACATTTTTTCATTGGGTCATAATATTGCCATGTAGGATCACATTTATTACTAAATGGTGGAGTGGTGGGCTTTCGAGTGGGCTGTGTATGACCTAAAAATGATTGTCTTCGGCAAATAGAAAGTTTATACCTTTAGCAGGAAGCTCACAAACGCCCGCTGTGAGCTCATCTAGGTCTTGAGCATACCATTTGTATTTATATTCATTGTCTTCTGGATAGTCATTCATGATAAGAAAAGTGCAATAGGTGTTTGGTGCTGGTTCATTATCGCCCCAGCTGGTAAAATCCACTGGTGTACCATCAGTCCATTCCCACTTTCCAGTCACTCGGGGATTATATAGGCCTATCCAAGATGCACCAATGTCCTGCGCGTTTAGAAATTCTGAAATTAAAAAATATATATAACAGAAGGAATAAGTGCTCAGTGCAGAAATGCGTCAGAAATCCGAATTCGAGCGTCCTCCTAGTTAGGCTCCAAGTGCAAGCTAAGGCACCGATCGCAAGGCTTTAAGCGTCATGATCCTCATTTCAAGCATCAAAAATGATCTTACCAACAAGCCACTGATTCTCTTCTTGACTGTGTATCGAAACTAAATCGGCACCAAAATTGTTTATACACCAATTACGTGTGTAATTAAAATCTGATAATACAATTGCACCATCTTCCGTTACCTTAAATCCAAAATTTTTATGTAAAAAAGTAAAAAATTTTACAGGTGCATAGCATTTTTGTGTTTTATTAAAATATTCCCAGCCATCTGGACACATTCCTGGCCATGGTGTTGTTGATGGGGGAACTAAATTATAACTAAAAATAAGCGTATTCAGATTTACCGACTGTAGTTGGAGCTAGAAGTTCACAAATATATGGATATGTTGGCGCGCCGGCTTTACACGAGCTAATATACCAATATTGATCGGTTGAATTTTGGATTAAGCAACAGTCGTCGTAGATTACACAAAGTTGATCTAGACGTTTTAAATGAGGTCATAAAAAATTTTACTTACTGCGTGCCCATCGATTATAGGTCATATTTGCTCCATCTGTCCATGTCCAATTAAAATAACGACTCTCCTGAGCCAAATATGTGCTACCTCCAAGCCAATAAACCGAAGTGTTTAATACTGTTTTGGCATAACTTGCTACATGAGCATTCTCAAAAGCACTCGAGACAGAAGCAAGATAGCCACCCCATTCTTCGCAAACTTGTTCAGCATCACCCCACATGACTGCAGATGAAAATGCGCGAATGCACTTGTCGGATGTAACGCCTTGTACCCATTCGCCGTTACAAGCGGATTTTACTTTTGAAATGGTTAAAAAGAGAAGAAGTAAAACTGTTAGAACAAGATTTTTATCCATAGTTAAAACTAGTTAGACTCTCTAAATCATGAAACTTGTCAACAATAAAAATAGAGCGGCGTTTGAATAAGAATATGCAAAAAATTTTCTTTGTCTTTAATCCTCTTATCATTATAGCTTGCCAATTGAAGCCATTAATGGTTGGAAAGGATTAAAAATGATTATGATTTATTCTAGGTGTGGCTTAGTTGTTTATTAGGAAGACAAACTTTGATCAACTAAAAGATGGTTGAATAAAATGGCTAATGGGATCTGACAAAATCAATATATTGAACAAGGAGCACGCTGTTAATCTTAAACATTTGTTGACTAATCCAAAATTTACCAAAGTGATTATTACGGCCAGTTATTGTTTTTACTGGATTTCATCTTCATACAGTTCTAATAGAGTTCGCCGAGCCGGTGATTTTTGACCGGCTCGGCTAAAAGTAGCGGCTCGGCTCACGGCGCAGCTCGGCTCGGAGAACTCTAAGTTCTAACAACTGAAGACTCCGTTTGCCTTGGTGGAGCGTTTATCCGTGTTCACGATTTTGAAGTGATCACTAGAGTTATTACCATGAATAAAAACTTGAAAGAAAAGGTTTGAATTTAAATTCTTATTCCTTGGATCGATGACTTTTTAATACATCGGACGAGGATTTGAAGAATTTGGACGGCCCCATTGGGCATTTTATTCAACCATCTTTTAGTTGATCAAAGTTTGTCATTCTAATAAACATCTAAGCCACACCTAGAATGGAATCATAATTATTTTTAATCCTTTCCAACTGTTAATGGCTTCAATTGCCCAGATATAATGATAAGAGGATTAAAGTCGAAGAAAATTTTTTATATATCTTTATTCAAACGCCACTCTATTTTTATTGTTGACAAGTTTCATTATTTAGAGAGTCTAACTAGTTTTAACTATGGATAAAAGTCTTGTTCTAACAGTTTTACTTCTCTTTTTAACTATTTCAAAAGTAAAATCCGCTTGTAACGGCGAATGGGTACAAGGCGTTACACCCGACAAGTGCATTCGCGCATTTTCATCTGCAGTCATGTGGGGTGATGCTGAACAAGTTTGCGAAGAATGGGGTGGCTATCTTGCTTCTGTCTCGAGTGCTTTTGAGAATGCTCATGTAGCAAGTTATGCCAAAACAGTGTTAAACACTTCGGTTTATTGGCTTGGAGGTAGCACATATTTGGCCCAGGAGAGTCTTTATTATAATTGGACATGGACAGATGGGGCAAATATGACCTATAATCGATGGGCACGCAGTAAATAAAATTTTTTATAACCTCATTTAAAACGTGTAGATCAACTTTGTGTAATCTACGACGACTGTTGCCTAATCCAAAATTCAACCGATCAATATTGGTATATTAGCTCGTGTAAAGCCGGTGAGCCAAAATATCCATATATTTGTGAACTTCTAGCTCCAACTACAGTCGGTAAATCTGAATACGCTTATTTTTAGTTATAATTTAGTTCCCCCATCAACAACACCATGGCCAGGAAATTGTCCAGATGGCTGGGCATACTTTAATAAAACACAAAAATGCTATACACCTGTAAAATTTTTTACTTTTTTACATAAAAATTTCGGGTTTAAGGTAACGGAAGATGGTGCAATTCTATTATCAGATTTTAATTATACACGTAATTGGTGTATAAACAATTTTGGTGCAGATTTAGTTTCGATACACAGTCAAGAAGAGAATCAGTGGCTTGTTGGTAAGACCATTTTTTATGCTTGAAATGAGGATCATGACGCTCAAAACCTTGCGACGGTGCTTTACTCCTGCACTTGGAGCCTGGCTAGGAGGCTGACGCTCGAAGCCGGATTTCGGGTGACTGACGCATTTCCGCACTGAGCACTTGTTCCTTCTGTATTATATATTGTTTAATTTCAGAATTTCTAAACGCGCAAGACATTGGTGCATCTTGGATAGGCCTATATAATCCTCGAGTGACTGGAAAGTGGGAATGGACTGATGGTACACCAGTGGATTTCACCAGCTGGGGCAATAATGAACCAGCACCAAACACCTATTGCACTTTTCTTATCATGAATGACTATCCAGAAGACAATGAATATAAATACAAATGGTATGCTCAAGACCTAGATGAGCTCACAGCTGGTGTTTGTGAGCTTCCTGCTAAAGGTATAATAAATTTTTTATTTGCCAAAGACAATAATTTTTAGGTCATACACAGCCTACTCGGAAGCCCACCACTCCACCATTTAGTAATAAATGTGATCTTACATGGGAATATTATGACCCAATGAAAAAATGCTATAAAAACGTAAGATTATTTTTACAGGCCCTCAAAAATACTGACTTCATAGTTGTTTTTGACCCCCTCCCCCCCCCCCCACTCCTCGAAGAACTCCTTTCCCCAAAAACCAAAACCACCCTCCAGAAATCCCCAGGGGCATATGAGTAGATAAAAGATTCCCCTCCATCCATTCCCTTATCCTCAACATATGAGGGGAGAGGGGTAGTTATTTTTTTGTGGGGAGGGTCACCAAAAATATTAACAAATTTTTACCTCAAAAAATGATGTACATTTTTAGATGATTTTTGACGAGACATTTGATCAATGTAGAGCCTCATGTCAACAAGTCGAAGCCGATCTTCCAACTATTCATAGTGTTGAAGAAAATGAGCTACTTATAGGTATCCTCAATCTCTTTCTTTCTACAAACTAGCCCTATTTTTAGATTTTATCGTTCTATCTGCTGACAATGAAGTTGGGCTGAATACTTGGATTGGCTTATATAGCCCGAATCTTGATGGAAATTTCAAATGGATCGATGGCTCGCCATTAAACTTCACATCGTGGGCTGCTGGCGAGCCGCAAACCTTAACCTATAGTGCTGTACTTAATACACAAGGTTCAGCTCGTGGCAAGTGGACGACCCTAGCTTCGGATTATATGGTTGGGTGCTTTTGTGCGAAGAATTCTTATTAAAAAACATTTTCCATGTTTTGTAATAACAATTTATATTTCCGAAATTATATAAAGCAAATATTTTTAAAAAAAATAGCCGTTGGGATAAGAGATCACTTCGAGTGCTTGCTGGCATTTCATCAATGACATGGGTAAAACGCGGTGACTTGCGATCATAAGTTGAAAAAGACTTCATTAGTGCGTCCGAATCTTTCTCTCCAGTTAAATTCCCAAATATGATCTGATACTTGATACTGCTTGTCGTAGATACATTATTTACGCTGACTTTGGCTCTCCATTTGCTCTCAATGGTTTGCGTATGGATGCGTCGATCGACAGGGTCTATGAAGCAGTAGGTATGGTTGATTACCCAATGGCGATAACGTTGCGGAAGCGCCTGAATTCCACCATATGCACGCCACATGTCAGACATCAGTTTCGTACGAGAGGGACATTCCGTCGAATCAAAAACAACAGTACGGCAGCACTTCCTCTGATTACTGGCAAGAAAAAAGAAAGTCCAGAACGACGTTCGACTCCGCCAAAGATCCAAAAAGATGTCGTCACACACGTCGACCACGATGTCCTTTACGTGAAGTCATGTATGTTTCGTCTACTTCGACATAAAATTGTGCTTACCGATAAGAATAGGATGCACTTGAAAATATCGGTCACATATCTTCCGAAACTTTTCGTACCCATGCACGATACTGACATGCGTGAACTTCGTTTAGAACTCCGCTTTTTCCACAGTGTCAAGTTGTTGAGTCCAAAAGTACGAAAGAAGGAAGATATCCTTGTGCAAAATGAGTGATTATTCAAAGAACGTATCAACCAATAGACCTAAAATGGACTTTTTTATGCAAAAAATTCTGCTCCAAGCGAGATTCGAACCCACGACCAAAAAAAATTTTTGTAGGGGATTAGGGAAATTTTTTCAAAAACACTTTTATTCCAAACAGAGGGGCTATCTATGTGAGAAAAATATTTTTGACACGAAAAAAATATTTTTGATCGTTTTTGAAAAAAATGGACTTTTTGATTTTTCCCACAAGGTCGCGAGTTCGAATCCCATCTGAGTCAATTTTATTTTGCATAATTTACGTAAATCATGTAAATTTATGTAAATTATGTAAATTTATGTAAATTGCACAACACTAGTTAAAATACACGACACGAACGAATCGTGTACTACACGTACACGTAAAATTTCGATTTTTCGTGTAGTAAAATTGAAATATGTTTAGTTTGTCTTAATAACCATGCTACTGTAAAGCGCTAATTTTACAAAAATACACGTACACGTTACTACACGTTAAATGTGTATCGTGTAATACACGTTTACATATCAGATGGCCACCCCAGTTCGACATTTCGAGACATCGTCTTTTTTTCTTTTAAGATGTCATAAAACGGCACAAAATATCATAAAACGTTTTAAAATGTTACTTCCCTACTGATAATAAATAAAATAATTAGAATAAAATAGAATGTGACTATATTCACGTGCTGCTGTTAGTTTGTACTATTTAAAGTATAAATAGCAAAAATGGAAGCGCTCATTGCATTGATGTAACTATGCATATCTGCTTATCAGTTGTTCTTCTAGTTCTTTTAGGTAATTAAATTTTAAAAACTTAAATTTTTTAAAAATAATATTACACGCCAACTCTTGGGGTTGTATTTTTTTTACCCCTATGAGGAGCATACCTCTAAAATGGTTATAAACTTTGTAATCCTTGAATCAGTGTAAGTGAGATTTTTTCACGCCTCGAAAATGCGCGAAATCGATTCCCCGCCTAGAAAAACCATAGTAAGGTTGAAAATTTCGTCAAAAATGGACTTCTAGAGCCAAATATCAATTTTGAAATTGGTTTTCATCTTTGAAGGCCCCGATTTTTTGAAAAGTCTGTATATTGACACGAAAACAAAAAAAGGCCGATTGGATCATATTCAGCATACAAAAAATTAAATCATTTTGAAGTTGTTTTGACATACTTTTTGTCGATTTTTGTAGTAGTAGATTTTTTGTAGTTTGTAATAAATTTTTGTAGTAGATTTTTGTAGTTTGTAGTAGTCACAAAAAATGTGTAAAAATATTGCATAGAAAGATTTCCCCAGAATTCCCGGGATAAATCCGGGGGGGGGGGGAATCTGGATTTATCCAATTTCCCCGGATCTGGATAAATCCGATAATTCTATTTCCCAACCCTGATAACGACCTAATACGTGTTTTCAGAAATCAATTTGAACTTTTAGCCTGCTTAGCGAATCTCAATGCTCAAAAAGAATGTGTGCCCAAATATTACGATGGCAATGTTTGTAACGACACTGTTTGTATGAATTGTGTTTGTAATTCAACTTATTGCGATGAAGTTACGCCTGTAGGAAGCGTTGGATTAAATGTTGCTGCGGTTTATACTACTTCCAGAAGTGGCAAACGTTTAGAAAGGACTACGCTACTATTTGATTCTTCAACAAGTATGATCTTCCCTCGTTTTGCATAGTTATTTGTTTCCAGCACCATCATCGATTATAATAAAAACGAATGAAACAAGAAGAAATCAAACCGTTTTTGGCTTTGGCGGTACATGGAGTGATTCGGTAGTGTATAACATGTTAAAGCTAAGTGATAGTGCACGTCTAAATTTACTCAATTCATATTATGGTCCTCAAGGTATAACGATTAAATTGAAAAAATAAAATTAAAAAAATGAAAAAATTGAAAAAATCGAAAAAATTCGAAAAAATAAAAAAATAGAAAAAAATCGAAAAAAATTTGAGTGTCGAAGGCGCGTCGGTCTAGGAACTTACTAAAAATTTTCTATACTTTTTTCAAATGCACATCTTTCACATTGCTTGAAATTTTTAGGCATTGGCTATACAACTGGACGAGTACCTATAGGTAGTTGTGCTTGTTCGTTAACTAATTTTTCTTATGCTGAGGTTCCCGATGACTTCAATTTAACACATTTCGAATTAACGGAATATGACTATGATAAGGTAGACTAAAGCGGAAAACTTGATCATTTTTCCTATAATTTAGATACCACTTATACTACAAGCGAATCAAATTACCGGTGGAAAATTAAGGTTGTTTGCATCACCATGGTCTGCACCAGGTTGGATGAAAACAACTGGCAAATTGCAAGGAGGGGCACCTTTAATAGGTGAAGTAAATGGACCATACTACCAAGCATTTGCTAAATATTTTGTCAGGTATTCAATTATAAGCTGGACCCGAGCGGTGCTCTTGACCGTCAATCCCAAAGGAGCTTCCGTGCAAAAAATTTTTTTCCATGAAAAAATAGCAGCAGGTTCGTGTTTCTCGCATAAAAATACACCTATGCAAAAACCAGTACAACAACTTGCGGTTTCTGCGTCGTACTTTTTCCTGTATCTGATAGAAAAGCATAATGCGTGGTACGACAACTTGCGGGCAAGAAATTTTCAACTTGCGGGTAATACGACAACTTGTGTCCGGCCTAAGATTACAATTCCTACGCTACAAAATGTTAAAGAATATTTTTAGGTTTACATCGACCCAGAAGCTAGGGAAATGGTTGACGGATTAGCGATTCATTGGTATGCCGATGGAACTAAACCAAATACAGCTGCTTTAATTGCGGCGCATGAAAAGTATCCCGATAAATTTTTATTGTACTCTGAAGTATGAATTCCTTCTTTTCTTAACTTCTTTCATTTAAAGGACCATTCAGTAATTTATAACCATATGAAAAAATGATATATTCGGAAAGATCATGAAAAATGGAGCATTTTTTGTTTTTATGCATGTTCTGAATCGTTGTAGTTTTTGAGATAATTGCGTTTGAAATTTTGAATTTGTTACAGGCTCTTCGTTATGATACATAAACTTGTGTATTACAACGAAGAGCTTGTAACAACAAATTCAAAATTTCAAACGCAATTATCTCAAAAACTACAATGATTCAGAACATGTCGTAAAAATAAAAAATGCTCCAGTTTTCATGATCTTTCCGAATATCATTTTTTCATATGATCGTAAATTGCTGGACTGGTCCTTTAAGGCTTGCCATTTGAACGCTCCGGTATTTGGTTCATGGTATGAAGCAGACATGTATGCATTTAGTCTTATCGAGGTTTGAAATTTTAATTGTCATAAAATTAAACAAATTTAGACACTTAATATTTGGGTGATTGGTTGGACTGATATGAACATGTGTCTAGATCCAGAAGGTCTACCTAGTTGGATCGATTTGCAATTAGAGGCACCAATCATCGTCAGCAACGCTTCAGACGAATTCGAAAAGCAGCCAATGTATTATGCTTTAGGACACGTCGTGTATGCTTCATTTTGAGTTGCCTTTTTAAAATTGTAATTTTTCCAGAAAGTTCATTGTTCCCAATTCCACGATTATTGGACTTGATTGGGAAAACCCAGTTCCTGAATTAATCGGAACAGCTGCAATTACTCCATCTGGAGAACATGTTATTTTCTTAAATAACCGAGATAATTCTACAAGCCATACAGTTACTGTTTATAATAATCAAGGTGGTGGGACCAGTTTGACACTTGAACCGAAATCTTTTACTACAATTGTTTATAATGCAACAGGAGGTATGTCGGATAGGACCATGCATACGAGTTTGTTTCCATACTCACAAGGGAACTTTTGGTTGGTGCCCCCTTCCCTATTCAACCCTTCTCCCTACTCGACTGAGGGGGATACCCCTAGAATATCATTTTCTCGACACGAGTATCTAATTAATGTACAACTTTTAGCTTGTGCTTGTCCCCCAGGTAACTGGTATCAATCGATTACAGATTCATGTAATTGCTACAATTTTATACAAACTCCAAAAGATTGGCAAAGTTCTAATAATGACTGTCGACAACAAAATCTCAAAGCTAGCCTGGCAAGTATCGACTCGGCTTTCGAGAATAATGAAATTTTAAGTAAGTTAAGTATTAACGTTATATATATTTAAAAAATTAGGTGTCCTAAAAAATCAAACAAGTTGTTCACAAGCCTTTATTGGATTAAAACAAACTAGTAATTCCTGGTCGTGGATTAATAACGATACTTCCTCCTACCGTAATTGGAGATCAGGTAAGCATGACTAAGACTTTTGAAAAATAAACAAGTTGTTCAGGATACCCCTCTAGTAATAGCAACAATATATACAGTCAATTGAATACGGCTGATGGAAAATGGACAAATATTGATGGCACAGCTCAAGGATGCTATGTTTGTGAAGTCAAAGCATAAGCATTAATCTTCGAACATCATACAAATATAAACTTCTATAAAGCTATTTTTGTCATTTTTGAATAAATATAAACAACAACTCAAAGATTACACGGTTACACACTAAAAACGAATTGTTGGATAGACAGGGTTGCAGTCAGTTGTAATAAAAAATATTGAAAATTTTTCTTTTTGGCTCCGAGCGGTATCGAACTTGCGGGCCCAAAGTTGCCTTGGGCCCGCAGACGAATCCTGAAAAAAGACCTGAATTTGAAGCCGTTCAAGTTTCAGAAGCGACAAAAATTGAACGCGCAGGCAAAGCATTTTTTGAATAGATATTGTTGTTATCAATTGTTATGTTTTGAATAAATATTGTTGAAAAAATGAGAAAATTCAAAAAAATCCGGATAATTTTGACGCACCCTGTATTATTATATTTTTCATGTTGTTTTGTTGATGAATGTGTTATTTTTTGTTGGTTTGTTGATGTTAAGATTTATGCGTAAATTGTGTATTTGTCGAATTCATTATTTATCATAAAGTTGTTAACGGAAATCACAAAATATCACAAAACGTTATAAAGCGACACATTTACTTCCCTATTGATAATAAATAAAATAATTAGAATAAAATAGAATTTGACTATATTCACGTGCTGCTGTTAGTCTGTACTATTAAAGTATAAATAGAAAAGTAAAAATGAAAGCGTTCATTGCATTGATCCAACCATGCATACCTGCTTACCAGTTGCTCTTTTATTTCTTTTAGGTAATTAAATTTTAAAAACTTAAATTTAAAAAAAATAATATTACACGCAAACTCTTGGAGTTGCATTTCTTTTAGCTTTTTTAAAAATAAAGTATGTATTGAAGCGAAAATATGAAATTTTTTCACTTCAATACACACCCTTATTTCCCTGATTCAGGGTCAGAGAAGCATTTTCAAGCTTCGGGAATGCGCGCAATCGATTTT
>JAQGBS010000231.1:0-25103 GCA_034698545.1 Acrobeloides obliquus | reverse complement strand
TTATTTTATTCTTCTGTGCGCCGGAATGAAAAGCTTGTTCGAGTTGGTTGTTGTAATGGCCGGATCATCCGCGCAAATTTGAGAGAAAAAGAGGGAGAAATATGCGAAATTTTGAAAAGTGGTTCACCACAAAAAAGTTAATAAAAGTGTAAAAATTTTTAAACAAAAATTACGTTACACAACCTCTCAAGCTTGTTGACATTTTTAAAAAGCTTCTCAAAAACGAGGATAAGGAAGACCCTTAAAAACACAATTTGGGCACGATCTTCAAAAAAAATTGTAACGTCGACTAAATACTTAACTCATCCTCAAGAACCTCATCACTGACATATTTTCGGAGACCTTGTTCTTTTGCCCATTTTAAATAAGCGCTTCTCAACGGAACCATCAAATCCAAACTCTTGCGACTTTTCTTGTACTTTGATTGCGTCGCTTCGCTATTTATGAAATGTAAACACTTGCGAAGTCCATAAAAATGGTCAATTTTACATTTAATATCGAATGCCAGACAAAAGCACTAGGCACGATTTGGAATTTGAGTGGGTGTGGTTAGTATCGAAACTGAGAATGTGCTACATAAAGTTTATTTTCGTTCAAGGATCAAAATTTGATTTAAAAAAATGGATAAAAAATAAATTGATCGGTTTGTAGCTAACCAGACTAACAGAAATGTTCGGTGCTGTCCACCTTTAGGGGCCCCAACGACCATGGTTTGGGGGGGGGAATTTTATGCGAGAAAGAAAATTTTTTGTCTCAGAATTTTGTGAAAATGACTTTTACAGGGGTAATTTTATGCGAGAAATCGATTGCGCGTATTAGAAAAATAATTTGACCACATCTAGAACCTCATTTTTGAACTTTTGCTGGTCTTATATAGGCCAAAAATTATCAAAAAACTCAGAAATGAATGTCTAGATGTGGTCAAAATATTTTTTGATGCGCGCAATCGATTTCTCGCATAAAATTATCCCTAGAAAAGTCATTTCAAAATTCTGAGACAAAAAAATTTTCCAATCCCCAAACCATGGTCTTTGGGGCTCCTAAAGGTGGACAGCACCAAATGTTCTCTGATTAATGCACTGTTTAAAGAACCAGTCCGGTCGACAAAAGTTGCCACTTTTGTTGATATTCGGAAAATTCATAAAAAAATTGAGCATTTTTTGTTTTTTTGTGTCAAATTCTGAATCGTTATCAAATTTTTGAGATAATTACGTGCGAAGTTGGCGATTTGAAAATTTTTTATTACAACGAAAACATACACCTGGATGTTTCTGCAGAAATTTTTAACTTGCAATTAAAAGTTGTTTGTTAAAGCGATATTCAAAATTATCTGATTAATCTCTTCATTTGGTTTGAAAAAATTAAGCGCTGTGGCGCTCATTCGGAACGCAAGACTGAGGCCGCAGAGCGCCGAAGGTTCTCGGTCTCCTGTTTATGTCAAAAAATAGCGTTTCCATTGAAATCAAGGGGTCCAAAAACACCTTTAACACTCGAACCGCCGAATCTGATTTTTGTCTCTTTCAAGGTAATTTTGTGTGAAAAACACAATGCAAAAAAATTTCGACTCCGGCAGGAGTCGAACCTGGGTCCCAAAAATGTTGCCACCTACATTCCCAATTGAGCCATCTATGGTAATCCAGTGCATGGTTATCGAGATAGATATATTTCTTTGCTAATACCTCGAATTTGAAACCTAGGAAAATTCAAAGTTGGCCAATTTTACCCTGGTTCCAGAGTTTCAATTCAGCTAATTGTTTGATATTGTAGAGAGCACGTTTCCATCTTTCATTTGCTATATCGAGTTTGGTATGTTAGCACAGAAGTTTTTTGAGTTAAAGCTAATTTATTCTTGAAAAATGGTGATTTTTCGATATTTTTAGCGTAGCAAGGTCCCAAAACCTATGTTCTTAATTCTTTTTTCCCAAAAATGAGTTGTTTTACCGCTTTGGGCCATGGCGAACAATTTGTGATCATTTTTGAGCAAATAAGATCAAACCTTAAAAAACTAGCTTTTTTTCTCTGAGCCTGGACTTCAAATCTGGACCCGAAAATAAAGTTTTTCAAAGTTGTTTCAAAATGGCCAGAAATTGTTTGCCATGGCCCTTAGTTTTAACTCAAAAAACTTCTATGCTAACATACCAAACCCGATATAGCAAATGAAAGATGGAAACGCGCTCTCTACAATATCAAACAATTAGCTGAATTGAAACTCTGGAACCAGGGTAAGTGGCCAACTTGGAATTTTCCTAGGTTTCAAATTCGAGATATTAACAAAGAAATATATCTATCTGATAATCATGCACTGGATTATAAAAGTTAATAGTGCTTCGTGTAGCGCAGATTTCCAGCTTTCCAATGAATGGTCAACCAAGTCACAAGACATTTTCTACGCGGAGTTATGATCCAAACACTCAAATATATCAAAATTTGCATATCTTGTCAAAATTATTGGAGATAAAAATATGCTAATGCAGGGCCATGGAAGCGTTTTCAAAATCCATTTCAGAACAAAATGCACTAAAGTGCCCCAATGTTCCAATCTGTTTCGAAAGGATTAATCGAATTTTCTACAATCAGATACGTCGAATTTAAAATCGATAGCCAATTTTATTGGAAAACCTTTAAATGTGGATAAAT
The DNA here is from genome assembly GCA_034698545.1 of Acrobeloides obliquus. Lineage (NCBI taxonomy): Eukaryota > Metazoa > Nematoda > Chromadorea > Rhabditida > Cephalobidae > Acrobeloides > Acrobeloides obliquus. The sequence continues at coordinate 22,466 of JAQGBS010000231.1, read as the reverse complement.
ATAATATCGAATTATATGATGATTTAAATGTGAAAACTTTTTTAACGTTACGTATGGGTAAAATTTTTTCTATAGAAATTATCAATTTTTTAATTTTGTACGGTTTTTGAGGTGCCATGTAAATTTCTCATTTTCCATGTGTACACCAACATACAATACAGACATGAGTACAAGAACAATCTTGTGTACCATCCGCTGAGATGCTATTGTCTATTCTCTTAAAAACATATGCCGTCTGTATGGCATCTTTTTCGTCTTCTTCGCCATTAGCAATACGCACTTCACTTGTCCGGGTTTCTAAATTTTTAATTTTTTTTAAATTATTTTCGGCCAAATTATCCATGTACTATTGTAATTTCGCTCCATGGTTTTCACGTTTTCGCCAAATACCACATTTTTGCCACGAAAGCCGATCATGATTTTATCTTGAAGATCGTTTTGAATAAGAAAAGATGCCAGTTCGTTTAAGAAGGCATCGTCTTCCCATGCAGGGATTTCCAATCTTCCTGACGCTAGAAATTTTGTTTTGGGGGAGGGGTTAATTTTTTTAAACTTACAATAATTCACGGGATACCAGATTTGGTCATGACCTAGAGAAATGACATTTGGGTATACTTCCATTTTCGATATTTCTTCTAGCTTATAGGGTTTTGAAAGACTGGCATCTCCATCGATATATTCGAACATTGCCTCGTTCGGTAGTAAGTCAAAGTGGCGGTGTGCAATCAGGCACGATAAAGAATCCTGATAGCCATATCTAAATTACTAATTGAATTGCTCATAAAAATTTACAGGGCGATTGAAAATATGACATTTTTTGTGAGAATTTTTTATTTTTTTAAATTTTAACTCTTGTTAACCCTCAAAACCCTGTTGGGATCCGTAAAAAATTCATATCTCGGTGATATTAAAGAATTTTTTGATGCGGTCTTTTTTAAGTTTTGATCATGGGACCCATGATCAAACCTAAAAAAGACCGCATCAAAAAATTCTTTAATTTCGCCGAGATATAAATTTTTTACGGAACCCTGCCGGGTTTTGAGGGTTAAAGGAGCACTCCACTCGGAAAAACCCTATATAAAAATAATATATTCGGAAAGATCATGAAAATGGAGCATTTTTCGTTTTTACGACAACTTCTGAATCGTCGTAGTTTTTGAGATAATTGCGTTTGAAATTTGAATTTGTATTCATGTTTTCGTTGTAATACACAAGCTTTTTTGAATTTTTTGTACTGAAATCGTCAAATTTTAGTGTAAATATATTTACTGTTGTAAATTATTAATTGTTAACATTTAAAAAATATTTATTTTTCATTTGAACAAAAAAGACAATTTTTTGCAAAACATTTGAAAAGTTTGTTTATTATAACGGAAACATGCACTTTTTCAAATTTTTTGACAAAAACTGACCTTGTTGCTAAAAAAATTTAAATTAAATATTTTTTAAGCGTTATCAATTAATAGTTTACAATAGTAAAGATATTTACATTAAAATTTGACGATTTTAGTGCAAAAAATTCGAAAAAGTTTGTGTATTACAACGAAAACATAAGCACAAATTCAAATTTTAATTATCTCGAAAATACAACGATTCAGAGGCTGCCGTAAAACGAAAAATGCTCCATTTTCATGATCTTTTCAAATATATTATTTTTATATAGGGTTTTTTCCGAGTGGAGTGGTCCTTTATAATGACTATGGGGGTTTTACGACAGTAGAAATTTAATCCTCTAATTGCTGCCTTGAAAATGCTTTCTTGAACCATAGGTAGATAGGTGTCCAGATCATTGCGTGTCAAGGTTTTCCAGTTGTGACAAGGTTTCCCGGTCAAAGTTTCCCAGTCAAGGTTTCCCAAATATGTCAAGGTTTCCCGAGGGTCAAGGTTAGGCTTTAGGCTTAAGCCTAAGGCCTGATTCAGGAAAACGTTTTCAAGTTCGGCAATGCGCAATCGATTTTCGTATAAAATCCCTTTTTGAAAAAATTTTAAAAATTTGTAAAATCACTCAAAAATTGCAAAAATGCCATTTTTTATCAACGACCCTATGGCCCTGTATAAAAAAGATTACTTTATAATAATTTCACCCACATTACAAATATCTTTATAGGCGACAAGTTTTGAAACAATCACTAAATTCCCCAAAGAATCATAAACACTTGGGTTATAATTTTGACTCAATAGCACCATCTCGAGAAATTATTTGATAATAAAAATATTTTTTGGCTTAAAAACGTGAGTTTATATAGTCGAGATAGATATCACTATATATTGAAACATTTTTATTTAATAATTCTTTATCAGGTGTTTGTTTGGATATTTTTGCATGATGTGTGCGCTTACAACAATTATTCCGTATATGTCTTTTTATGGCCATTTTAGGGACGTGGGTTTCATGATGCTGATATTTGTGCAAGCTAAGGAAAAGAGAGAAGTTGTTCTCAACATTACATTTATTAATTCTTTTTCTTTTATATTTAATAATTCTTATATTGATTATTCCTTACATTTAATACTTATTTTTCCACATAAGAGCAAAAAAGTAGATTTAATAAATGGTGTTTACATTTAATGTGCACCTCTGATAAAAATTAGCTCTGATAAAACAAAGTATTCCCATTCATTATCATCAAACTATCATACGACCTATTTGTCAGTTTAAAAATTTTATGCTTTTGTCTTATTTGATTTTATCCATATTTTTAATTAACAGGTAACATCATCTATAGATGGGGTCGTAATTTTCCCTCATTCGGGGAACAAAGGAATAACTGTAGGAGCATATGTGTACACGAGGGCCCAATTGGGCCTCCAGGTAACACGAATCTACTTTACCATAGATTAGATTCGGAACTTAATCTACAAGGATCTAATCTACGGAATCTAATCTACGAATTTTATTTTGCCGATTTAGATTCAAATCTTGCTGATTTTAAATTCTAGATTAACACAATCGAAAAACACGATTTCGAGCGATTTGAGCCGCTCCGAGCTCAACCTGACCGAGGTATGATGATTTATAGATAAGATTCGTAGATAAGATCCTTGTAGATAAGATTCACGTAGATTAGATTCGTAGATTAAATTTGTAGATTATATCCTTTGCAAATCTATAGAGTAGATTCGTTCCAAGTGCCGGGAGGGGAGGGGGCACATGTGTTTTAATGGGTAAAAAGTTTGAAGTTTACAAAGATTGCTCACTAGCTGCAACATCCCTATGGCCAAACCACGAATATAGGGTGAAACTACATGGAAAACTAGGAATTTTAAAAAGAAAATTCGATATTAACAGGAAGAAAAGTTTTGAGCTACGGGCCTCACAAGGTTTTAACCCTTATTTTTTCACTTTAAAACTATATCTCGGTCATCTTAAATCCGTTTTTGCTTATTTTGTTTTCATTCAATTTTTGAGACCAAGACGAACAACTTTGTAGGATATCATTTTTTATGAAAAAATTTCTGTGTTGAAGAAAATCCTTATGAAAATTGTTCTCTTTAAACGAAATCTTGAGTTATGATATATAGACCGAAATTCGCATATCATAACTCAAGATTTCATTCAAAGGAAACAATATTTTCATAAGGATTTTCATCAACACAAAAACTTTTTTCATAAAACAAAAAAAGTGATGTCCTACAAAGTTGTTTGTCTTGGTCTCAAAAATTGAATGAATAATAGTTTAACTTTAGAACTATGTCAGACAATAATGCATATCCTCAAGGCTCTGAAAACTCTAATACTAATCCAAATCCAAACACAATGTGCCCAAATACAGGATGTCAAACAGTTCACAAAGATTGTACAAACTCAAATTCGAATAGTTTTACTAACTCCAATATGGGGCCGTATAATATTCAACGGGATGAAACAAGCAAAGTGACAAAAGTCGATGGCGAAATTTTTAAGCTTGAGTCAAGCGATGGCACTCATCGCTTTACATTTGGTTCTGTTCATTATAATTCAGGAAGCGGACATGATACCGGAAATTCGCTTTCGGGATTTTCATTTGATAATAAAGAAGCAAAGTGGGAACGTAAACAACGAAAGCATGAACGTCGTAGGCAGTGGAGAGGGTAATTTTTATAATTATGAATCTGGTCTTCATTTGAATTTCATGTACATTCTAAGCTCAACCGAATTTAGAAACGACGATCATGATGGCGGAAGCAATGTAAGTTTTGGAATCGCGGGCAAGGGCTTCCAAGTGGGCGACAACACAAAATTCTGGAGCAAGGAATAGATTTTTCACATATGCTTAGAGGAGAGACTTTCCCCACCACCTCATTAATACCAAAAATTAGCAAAATTATCATTTAAAAATGCAATAAAATGCGAAAATTCACTGATTTTAAAAGAAACACTTCGTCACCTTATCATGGTTTAGGCCGCTGACCCCTCCCCCTAAAGCATGTGTGGATTTTTGAATAAAACGTTCGATAAGTGCGGCCTAATTAGTTCACTTATTGGGCCGCACTTATCGAGGCCCGAAACGTTCAAAAAATTTTTCTTTTAAAATCGACTAAAAAACATCGTATTAGGGGTTTTTAGTCGAAAAACACGTTGGTATCGTTATGTTTGATGAAAATCTTTGAAAACCATGAAAAGCTTGATGGCCCATCATTTCGCGTTACCCGGGTGCTCTAGAGAGGCGTTGATGGACTTTTTTATACTGTTTACTTTTTTTCGATAAGTATGCTTAATTTTTTCAGTTTTTTAAAATCGCCATTAATGCTTTGCAAGATTTTCGACTTGAAGACCTTTATGAGAGTTTACGACTTTCAGATGACGCTTTCAAGCAATGGCTAGTATCAATGCGACTTCTTCATGGTTCAAAGATCATCTCAAGGAGTTCAATTGGCGTGAACATTTTGTTCAGCAAAACGAAGTGCTCTTCAACCTATGGTCACAAGTTGCGACTTTCTTTCCTTGCAATCCATAAAGGCGTTTATGATTTTTTATCCCAATGGCCCTCTAGGGTCACAAGGGATGTCAAAACTCATGCCCCCGGAGAAATGCCTCCCTGGAGCACCCCGGGTAACGCAAAATGATGGGCTATCGAGTTTTTCATGATTTTCAAAGGTTTTCATGTAAAAATGTTCAATAATTGTTTATATAATAAAAAAAATTTAAATTGTTTTCAAAATTCAATATATATCAGGGTTTACAAAAAGTTTCCAAAACTCGAGTGCATAGTTGTTGGGCATGGTGATTGGAATACCACTTTTATTCATGAGTGTATATTCCTCCCCTTATTTTTCGGACTTCATTCCCCTTCCTCAAATCAAAAGATTTAGTGAGGACTTCCCCTTCAAACCGAAACTCATTTTGTTCCTCGACACTATATGAAAATACCCCTAGAATTGTTATTTTTAATATAAAAAAATTTCCTGTTCACAAATTCATAATTTTGACATTTCGATTTTTATCCCCTCACTCTTCCTAGGGAAAACAAAGCAGTTTTTATCTTTTAGTTGGTATGGCTTTGTTTAAGTAAATGGAAAATCATAGATTTTTTACTAAACTCAAGAAAGGGAATTAAAATGCAACCAAAATAATTAATCGGAGAATTTGACTTTCCAGTGACGGTATGGCTTTGTTTAACACTCGGAAGGTCGGCAAAATTTAGTGGTTAGATCAAAACAGTGTTAAATTCAGATTAGAAATTTTTTTAAATTTGAAAAAATGTTTACGGGGGGTTTAAGGCCCCTTTTTGTATTGAATTGAGAGCTCGTTGACGACTCCTGTGAAAGGGGAGAATCTGCGCTACAACCTTTATATAGACACCTATAGCAAGTCTTCAATAAATAGATAATCGCAGATCTTTGACAACACCTCCAATTTTTTGACATGATATTGACACTTTGACCCGGTTACAAGGGTTTTCAGCCAAAGTGATCTTCATAAAAAATTCAATCCAGATTCCGAGGAAAATTATGGAATATTGGGTTTGGTATGTTAGCGCAGATGTTTTTTGAGTTTTAGCTAATTTATTCATGAAAAATGGTGATTTTTGATATTTTTAGCGTAGCAAGTTCTCAAAACCAGGCACGTAGGGAGAATCCAGATTCGGGGGTATATACCCCTTGATTAAGAGGCGACCATTAGGAAAAATTTAAATTTTTCCGATCTCGGGTAGTCTATAGACTCCCCTTGCCCCCTCTCTACGTGCCTGCCCAAAACCTATGTTAAAATAATTCTTTTTGCCCAAAAATGAGTTGTTTTACCGTTTTGGGCCATGGCCATTAATTTCTGATCAATTTTGAGCGAAAATGTTTACGACTTAAAAATCTAGCATTTTTGCTCTGAACCTGGACCATGAAATCTGGACCCAAAAAAACGTTTTTCAAAATTGGTCCAAAGGAGCGTCGCTCGGAGTCACACTCTCCCCCAAGCACGGAACGCTCGGCTCCCGGTATTCTATTTTTCGAGAAAATTTGCCGATTCGACACGTTCCTGCAGTCAAAATTCCAAAAAATCCTTCGAATTCGTGTTCCCCATGTCGAAAAACCCCCCGAATACAAAAAATCAACCGATTTGAAGAACTTTTTGAAAAATCAATTTTTTCGCCTTGGTCCCCAAAGGGGCTCTAGGCAATTTGGGCATTCCTGAGGTTTTTTCATTTTTGCTACGACGGAGGGATCAAAAATTTTTTTACTATTGCGTCGGTTTGGGGGATGTTGTAATTTAAAATTCCAAGAAGCAAATATTTCTTCTTGGAATTTTTCTTCCAAGAAGAAATATTCTTGGACACGATGTTTGCATTCCGTACGTTATGCATTTTAAACGTTATGCATTCAATAAATTATACATTCCGTACGTTATGCATTTTAAATGTTATGCATTCAATAAATTATGCATTTAAACAATTATGCATTCCGTACGTTATGCATTTATTTTTATGCATTCCGTAAGGTTACTCTCTTGAGTGTTTCATAATTTTTATTTTTAAATCTGAATTTTACAAGGACATAAATAACTCTTTTAGCAAAAATATAAAATCACCTTAAATTTCTATATTATCCTAAACAATTTATTTCTTAACCACTTTATTCTTTCCTTCTAGACCCGTTCTCTTTGTTGGTACTGTCTTGTCACTTGAGTTCTTATGTTTCCTATCATCATTCCTAAAAATAAATTAGTATAGCAAATAACAAGACTAAAGTACATACCTTGACATAAGCACTTTATTCCTACATCCTTTTCCGCCCTCCCAATGAGATGTCTTTAAACGCGTCACAAAGCCGGTACAGTTTGTACATGCTTGACCAAATGGCTGAAACATAAAGATAAAGAGGAGTAAGATAAATATTTGAGGTCATGTGATCACAAGTTAAGTCGTGCGAATGTACTTTTGAGGGAAAGTGTCTAGAATAATATTAAAGTGTTACCTGTTCCTTACTGCAAAATCCACAAACCATACGATTGGCCAATTTCATTTCATGGTCTAACTCAGCTTCATTGTGGCATAAGTCACAAGGGTATAGTTTACCGCAACACGGAAATCTAAATTTTTAATTCAGAATTATGTTGTTAAAGATGGGGAGGGGGACAAAACAGGAAAAGAGTCCAAAATAGCTCCCTTGACGATGCTTGGGGAAAGGTGGGTGTATTGACTAGAGACCGGATTTTTTGAAAAACCCGAGAAAATTTCAAACTTTCGGGAATCGTCTCTTAAAATTCTGACATTTTAGGAATAAACAGCGCGGCAGGTGCGAAATTTTTTTGTTAAAAATTGCCATTTTTAAGCTGGAAGTGCTAAGAAATTTTAGATTTTTGGTTAAAAATTGACAAATTTTGGGTATTTTTCTTGAAAAATGGTAAGTTTTTGGTAAAAATGAGGTGTAAAAATCCCCGGTTTCACAATCCCTCAATTGATTTTCTATGTTAGTACATACCTAAACCATCTGTAGCTCTTGCCATAATGCTTACAAGTCCCTTGTTTTGGTAAGGGCTGACCAACTATTATCAAAGTTTCTTCTTTTTTACTTTTCTTTTCTCGTGGAACAGAGGTATCTTCTTTAGCAATTTGAGCAAAATTTCCAGCAAACGAGATCGCATTAATAACAAACTCGCATCTAGTATGACAGCTAAAGCACCAACTTTTATGAGGGGTACCATAGGAAAGTGCCTAAAAGTGTTATATATATGGTGGTCCAAAAAAGTCGAATTTTTTGCGCGATTTTTTCCAAAAAATTTCAAGTTTTTTAAATTTTCCCCAAAATAACCATATAAAAGGTTTCCAACAAAAACAAGCTTTTACCTCAACATCACCTTCTTTATTACAAGCCAAACATGAAAACCTCAACTTTGAGTTCAACAAAACACAGTCCAAGGGACGACAACCTTTCGGCAAAATCTTCCCCACCAAATTCGAATTTTGATGAGCTAGTAAGGAATCAAATTTTATCGATTGTCCAGTGGAACACCTCTTGCATCTAATAATTTGAGAATTTCCAGAGCGACAATCCGTAAATTCCATTCCGGAGCAACGCAAGCACCGAATAGATAAGCTAATAAAGGTGGCAGTTAAAGTGGCAATATTCTGGCTGAGATCGGTCCAATTGATACGAACATCGATTAAAGCAGAAGGTTCGGAAGGCATTGGGTTGGATGAAGACGGAGGCGATGCTACTTTCACAGTTTCTTGCTCGCCTTCAACGTTCTCTTCATCACTGCATACTTGGGATTCAGGCTCTTTCTCTTCATACAAAACATTTTCATTGGAAGGAATGTTTTCTTTAACCTCAGTTGTATCCTTGCTTTTACTGGCATTTGCCTCGGGTAGGACCACTTTGATTCCAGCCATTTCTGCTTCCAACAACCACTTTGTTCTCTTTAATCCAACGGTGAACAGCTCCAAGATGTTTTTGTCAATTTGGTGAACAAACCATTTTCCCATGTTTTCAAATGAGTCCATAGTAGCGTTTTCAAGAAATTTTGCCTAAAAAATGTGTATGATTTTTTATAATGATTTTATTTTTTCACAGGTAGTGCCTTAGCTAGGGAGCACTGGATGCCCTCTCAAAATTGAGAAATGAAACATTTTCCTTTTTTCTTAAAAAAGTTATAAATTTTGAGAATTTTTGTTTAAAAAATGGGGACTTTTTTAGCAATTTGGTGGAAAAGCATAATGGGGAACAATTAAAAAATTTTCGATAATTTTTTTTCAAAAATTTAAGGCAAAAGATATGGAATAGCAAGGAGAAAGATTAAGCTATAAAAATCTATACGTTACCTCAATAATCTCATTGAACTTTTTTATAAGGTAAGCATGTAACGGCTTCGGAAGTCTTTCTTGTACAATGTCCAATTTTGGACTTTCTAAGGGATAATCTTCTGTTAATGTCAAAACAAATGTCACAGTTTGCACTTCAAAAACCTAAAAAGCCATATTGTTATCAACAATTCTGAAAAAATCCATACCCATTCCGGATCTTGAACTTTGTATACAAACTCAATTCTTGCGGTTTTGTCCAAATTATCAATTTTTACTCGTGGGAACCGCCTTTTAAAATAATTCAATTCAGCCCTACGACATTGCTTCTGTTCGTCAGAGCCGATTTGATCACCATGAAGAATAACTCGAGTAGGTCGGACCACAGTTCTTTTTACAGAAATCTAAAATATGTTGATGTACAAACAAAATAATCTTATAAACCTTGTCATTGGGTGCTTCTTTTACTAGATTTTGGCTTTTTTTTACTGGTTCTTTTGAAGCTATATGATGCAAAAAGCGACACTTATCACCATAAAAACATGTGCCATCTGCTTTGAAATATTTGCAAACACGTTGTTTCTTCGGTTTTTGAATATTGGAATTCTAAATATACATATGTCACGGCGGTTTTTTGTTACTAAGGGGCCATCCAAGGGAGTATTGTACAAAATAAAAAGTTGAACAGAAACTGCACTTTTTTAGTGCATTTTGTTCAACTTTGCACTTTTGTGCAATACCTCCAGATACAGGGAGAGGCAAAAGTCCTGGCCTAGGCGGACAAAATTTCTGACATTGTAAAAAACACTGAAAAGGTCGTCCAGAATTGTCAAAAAACACGTTTTTAAAATATCAAGACTTTTGCCCCTTGGGTTGGGACTTTTGTCCGCCTGGGTCAGAACTTTTGTTCGCCTTCGAATTTCCTCTAATTTTAGCACAAAAAACCGCCATGATGCATTTTAACGAGATTTTAAAATAAAAAATACTTGTGAAATATCGGAAACTTCGCTTATTGAAGCAGTTCCTTGTGCAGCACTTCCTCGGTTTCTTCGATGAAAAGTGCGAAAGTTTGAAAAATGTTGTATGGGTCGCTTTCCTCGACTACTGGCGAACGTTCCTTGATTTAATAAATTTTTTGGAATGTTGGCGGTAGATTCTGAGGAAATAACGACATTTTCGTTATTGTTGGTTTGGGCACCGGTGGAAGATCCAGTGTCAGCCATTTTATGATAGAAGAGCGCTAAAAAATATAGAGCATTTTAAGAAAAGATTTGAAAAAAAGTTCAATGCCTAATGCATTAAAAAGTGTGGCAAAAGTCATATTGAACGAGAAAGATTCGATTCCAAAGTCGAAAATTTTTTATGATTCGGTAAAACAAAATTTCGATTCCGATGATCGAACCCCTCTTTCGTTCAAGATGAATTTTCAACGGATAAATATTTTTGTGCACTTAAAAAGTATCTTTTTTGCGCTCAAAATTTGTATGCTTAAAAAATTATTTTCGGCTTCATTTACACTCTTTCTGGTTGTGGATATATTGATAATTAGTCAAAAATTTCGATTTTTTCGACATTTTTGACTAATTATGCAATATATCTGCAACCAGAAAGAGTGTAAATGAAGCCAAAAATAATTTTTTAAGCATACAAATTTTCAGCGCAAAAAATATGCTACAAAAATATAGGCTATCACACGAACATAAGATATCACGTAAACTTCTAAGCTGTCGCACAGATACGTAAAAATGAAAAAAAGATGCTCCTTGGGATGAAGCAATCACAAAAATTTTTTGTGATGCTTCATTTTAGTTGGTGAGCTAAACCAAATCTTGAAGTCAGATTCTGGTTTAGTTTGATGTATTATGCCAAATTTTAAGTTCTTTTATACCTTTTTAATGAAAATTTTGCATCCGATTGCACAACTCCGATTGCACAATTTGTTGCCAAATATATTTTTTGAAAAATTTCGTTTTAATACAAAAAACTTTTCAAACGAGGAACGATTACTGTTTTAAAAATAAAATATTCTAACCATAATAACCGTTATTTTGGGACTGGTAGGAATGCCCTCTTAAGCAAAAAGGTTCCACGGGGTGAAAAATAGAAAAAAGTCCAATTTTTTAATTTTTTTAAATCAGAAACCCTCGATTTTTTAAATTGAGAAAATGAAAATTTTTATCAGTAATAGACGTCATGTGAGTCAAATCAATATAATGTGTGCTCATGTGTGTGTTTACTTTGTTCCTATATTGTACTTTGAAATGATTTCATTCTCTTGATTTTTACTCTAAATAATCTAAGACACAAAAATCTTCTTTCATATTCTTCTTTATTAAAAATGGAAATAGAGGATCAAAAAAAGAAAAATGATTCTTGTTTAATTTGTGGCGCAAAAACTAAAGGGCTTCATTTTGGAGTAAGACAGTTTTTTTCAGTTTTCATATTTTCAAAAAATTTTTTTAGGTAAATGCATGTCGAGCATGTGCTGAATTTTTTCGCCGTTCACTACAAATTAAGAAGACATATAGGTGCATGCATGGCACTCAAAAATGTGATTTATTTAAATGGTCTAAAAATCGGAGAATGTGTCGTTTGTGTAGATTTCAAAAGTGTAAAGAACTTGGAATGACTTTAGAGGGTAAGACAGAGGTAGAAGAGGCTAGCCTTCGGTCTCAGCCTGGACCGATACTCGGCTTTGGCCCGGTCCATTCCTCGCAAAGGGTCGTCCCTTGGGCACTAGGTCCCTCGTTACGGGCTCTCGTTACCGAGCACATTCATCACGGCCACTCGTTACGGCCTCTCATTACAGAATCCGCTTGTTACGGCCTGTCAGAGGCGTGCTAGGATTTCAAAAATGGGGGGAGGGGGAAATCATAAAAAACTTTTTTCAATTTTTTATGAAAAAAATTTAATTTTTAAAGTTAAAATTAATCGGGTTCTGTAACGAGAGGCCGTGACGAGGGGCCTAGTGCCGTCCCTTGACCCTCCCTGAGCCGGTTCGGTTAAGCCAAAAACTTCGAAAAAATAAACCCGAGGCATCGGAAACAACCTAGTCCAATCCGGCCCTTGCCACTGTTTTTCACCCCCCAGCTATGACTTTTGTTGAGTATGTTTAGAATAAAGAATCTTTTTCAGAAGAGCCAAAAAATGTTCCAAAAACTAAGAAAAACTCTACTTGTATAAAAACTGCAATTCCTAGCCCTTCTGAAAATAAAACAAGCGAAGTTTCATTTACAAGCTTTGATCAGAGAAGTAATCTGAAATTTAAAATTGATCTAGCACCTTTAGAAGAAGCTATATCCAAGATTTTATCTCAAGTAAAAAATTTTAACCGCATCTACAAATATCATATGTAAATTTTAGCCCTATGCAAATTCAATAACCCCAGGAATTCGACTTACATTTATGCAAAGATTAAACTATGGATTTGCATTATTTTATGAAGACATAAAGCCTAGAGATCCAATTGAAATTTCATATGAATTTGATCTTTTGGCACTACATAAGCATCAATGGAAATTTTTGGTTGAACTAGCAAAAATGTTGATGTTTTGTGAGCAATTTGCCAGTTTGAATTATAAAGACAAGGTAAAATAATTTTCGTGAGGGGTGCTCAGCAGTAGCGGAATAAGGATTTGGATGGGGAGGGGCCACCCAAAAAATCGAAATTTTTCGAGTTTTAGAAGAAAATGCGATTTTTCTTTTAAAATTTTCGGTTTTGGGGGCCATGACTTCCCTGCTGATTTCATTGTTTTTGGTCAATTTAAGCAGTAACTGTTTAGTAACCGAACCAAACACTGATGAATATAGAACAAAAAACAAGGCCTGAAAATATTTGTTTATATCAATTTTTACTAAAAATGATTAATCTGCTAAATTTTTAGTATTTACTATTCAAAAATTCATGGAGGCTAATCTATGAACTTGAACGTCTTTATTCAACTATAGAATATTTCGGTACTGAAATCAATGATGGGAGAATAATGTTCGATGATACAACAGCTATTGATTTTAGGAAAGTAAAACGATCAAAAGAAATGAGTCAAGAAACCTTTGAAAAATCTTTAAGGTAAGCAGGTTATTCAAGTATTATGTGATTAAACTTGTTGGATTTTGAGCCCCTCCTTCCCCTGTAATCAATCGTAATCATTTGCTATCCTCTCAGGGTGTTCAGATTTTACCAATTATAAAAAGTAACCAAAAAGTCTTTCTTGGTTACTTTTCACGCGAAATTTCAATAAAAATGTATTTTGAAAGTGTCCACGAACTTTTTGAATCACGCTGTATATATAAAGAATTTATCTCACATTTTTAGTTTATGGATTCCATTTCAACAAAAACAGCAAAATTTGCTTATGAATCCAATGAAAGCTTTGAAATTAACTGAATATGAACTGGTTTATTTAATAGCACAAATGTTATGGACTTTACAAGGTTATTTTCATTCATCCCCCGTAGCGAAGATTACGTTATTTTTGTAAAAATTTCAAAAATTGAAAATTTTTTAAATTGCAAAATCGAACTTTTTGTCAATTCTGTACTGATTAATTTTTAGATGACGAAGACTATTCAGAACAAACTCGTTTGGTAGCAGAAGATGTTTCTGAGCAAATCACTAATGAGCTACATAATTATTATGTGTATCAAATAGGCCAGACAAATTATGCTCATCGCCTAGTAAAATTGACAAAATTGATTGAATCATCAAAAGTAAGGAATAAACAAAGACTAGCTTGACATGGATTTAGATTGTGCTAAATGCTAAAAAGGATGTTTTTATACTGGCTCGAATTTGTGATCTGTTCGAATGTGATCTCACAAAGTCGGAACTTTATGATTGGAAAGAATAAAGTTATTATATCAACTCAAAAATCGTTAATTTTTGTTATTTTTTTAAGTGTTTGCTGAAACACTATCCAACATGGCCGTATCCGGAGGGTCTAAGCAGGCTCAAGCCCCCGAAACGGCCAAATTTGTGAAAATGGCCATTTTTAAAAAAATTTCTTAAGAAAAATGCATTTTTTCACGTTCAAGCCCCTCAAAACCAAATCCTGGATACGGCCCTGCTATCTAACGAATCCTGTCAAAATCAGAGACCGTAAGGCTCAATTGATAGTTTTTCAATGGAAAAAAATTAAGCATAAATTGTACGACCGGGTAGTCATTTGACAACTATTTTCAATATTCAAATAAAATTTTCACTCTAGCGAGATCGAATCCTCGATATTTTGCGCATAAAGTAAAACGCTTGCCACTTTACCATGGTGTGGCCGAATATTGATTGTGATGAAAGGGCTTACTGAAATATATTAGGAAGGTGCATAATTATCCGCAATAGCAAAGATTTTTATTCAAAATAAGAGCAGAAACAAAAGTAAACAGATAAAATTAATCTTCCGGTGGATAGTCACCATTTGCTTCAATAGTGGCTTTCCATTTATGTGGCAAAAAGTCTATTCCGCGACGGAAAAACTCTCGATTTTTTTATGCGGTCCAAATATGTTGATGTACAAACAAGATCATCTTATAAACCTTATCATTTGGCTCTTCTTCTACGGGTTCCAAATGGAAATTTTATAGGTCAAATCAATATTTTTGCTCAATTGATTTTTACTTTGTTCTATTTTGTGCTTTGAAATGATTTCATTCTCTTGATTTGTACACTAAATAATCTGTACACTAAAAGGACACAAAAATCCTTTTTCATATTCTTTTTTATTGTTTTTAAAAATGGAAATAGAGGATCAACAAAATAAAAATGATCCTTGTTTAATTTGTAGCGCAAAAACTAAAGGGCGTCATTTTGGAGTAAGACAGTTTTTTTTCAGTTTTCATATTTTCAAAAAAATTTTTTAGATAAATGCATGTCGAGCATGTGCTGAATTTTTTCGTCGTTCACTACAACTTAAGAAGATATATAGGTGCATGCATGGCACTCAAAAATGTGATTTATTTAAATGGTCTAAAAATTGGAGAATGTGTCGTTTTTGTAGATTACAAAAGTGTAAAGAAGTTGGAATGACTTTAGAGGGTAAGACAGAGGTAGAAGAGGCTAGATTTCGGCCTGAACTGATACTCGGCTTCGATCCGGGTTGTTTCTCACCTGATCCATCCCTCGCAAAGGGTCGTCCCTTGACCCTCCCTGAGCATAAAACTTCGAAAAAATAAACTCGAGGCCTTACTACCTAATCTAGTCCGGTCCTTGCCACTGTTTTCCACCCCTAGCTATGACTTTTTTGTTGAGTATGTTTAGAATAAGGAATCTTTTTTAGAAGAACCAAAAAATGCTCCAAAAACTGAAAAAAACTCTAATTGTTTAAAAACTGCAATTCCTGGCCCTTCTGAAAATAAAACAATCGATGTTTCATTTACAAGCTTTGATCAGAGAAGTAATCTGAAATTTAAAATTGATCTAGCACCTTTAGAAGAAGCTATATCCAAGATTTTATCTCAAGTAAAAAATTTTAACCGCATCTACAAATATCATATGTAAATTTTAGCCCTATGCAAATTCAATAACCCCAGGAATTCGACTTACATTTATGCAAAGATTAAACTATGGATTTGCATTATTTTATGAAGGCATAAAGCCTAGAGATCCAATCAAAATTTCTTATGAATATGGTCTTTTGACACTTCGTAGGCATCAAGAGAAATTTTTGGTTGAACTAGCAAAAATGTTGATGTTTTGTGAGCAATTTGCCAGTCTGAATTATAAAGACAAGGTAAAATCATTTTTTTATATCAATTTTTACTAAAACTGATCTGCTAAATTTTTAGTATTTACTATTCAAACATTCATGGAGATTTATCTATCAACTTGAACGTCTTTATTCAACTATAGAATATT
Source organism: Acrobeloides obliquus (assembly GCA_034698545.1). Taxonomy (NCBI): domain Eukaryota; kingdom Metazoa; phylum Nematoda; class Chromadorea; order Rhabditida; family Cephalobidae; genus Acrobeloides; species Acrobeloides obliquus. The sequence continues at coordinate 6,404 of JAQGBS010000231.1, read as the reverse complement.
TCGGTACTGAAATCAATGATGGGAGAATAATGTTCGATGATACAACAGCTATTGATTTTAGCAACTTAAAACGATCAAAAAATATGAGTCAAGAAACCTTTGATAAGTCTAAAAGGTAAGGAGGTTATTCAAGTATTATGTGATCTAACGTTTTCGATTTTTGACCCCTGTATATATAAAGAATTTATCTCACATTTTTAGTTTATGGATTCCATTTCAACAAAAACAGCAAAATTTACTTATAAATCCAATGAAAGCTTTGAAATTAACTGAATATGAACTGGTTTATTCGATAGCACAAATGTTATGGACTTTACAAGGTTATTTTCATTCATCCCCCGTAGCGAAGATTACGTTATTTTTGTAAAAATTTCAAAAATTAAAATTTTTTTAATCGCAAAAATCGAATTTCTTTGTCAATTCTGTACTGATTAGGGTCGGCACAAGCTATCGTACCAAATCATCGTGCCATCGTAAAATTAACGTAAAGGTACGATGAAATCGCGAAAAGCTATCGTACGAATTTAGTACGATGCCATCGTACTGCGTCGTACTATCGCACGACAGCTTGTGGCGATTTCATCGTACCTTTACGGTAATTTTACGATGGCACGATGATTTGATACAATAGCTTGTGGGGCCGTCGTACTTTCGTACGATAGCTTGTGCCGTGCTTGTGGCGACCCTTAATTTTTAGATGACGAAGACTATTCAGAACAGACTCGTTTGGTAGCGGAAGATGTTTCTGAGCAAATCAGTAATGAGCTACATAATTATTATGTGTATCAAATAGGCCAAACAAATTATGCTCATCGCCTAGTAAAATTGACAAAATTGATTGAATCATCAAAAGTAAGGAATAAACAAAGACTAGCTTGACATGGATTTAGATTGTGCTAAATGCTAAAAAGGATGTTTTTATACTGGCTCGAATTTGTGATTTTTTCGAATGTGATCACACAAAGTCGGAACTGTATGATTGGAAAGAATAAAATCATTGTTTCAACTCAAAAATCTTTATTACTTTATTTTATTAAGTTTTTGCAAATCTTTATTTTATTAAGTATTTGCTTTGAATATATTATTTCATTGAGTAAAATACTATTTACATAATCGATTTTTCTGAAGACACAAAAATGTGATTAGATCACATTTTTGTTCCTTCAAAAGACAACTTTTGTGTCAAGTGTGTTGGATTGTGCACTTTTATTTTTTGTATTTTGAAATTTTTGAAATTTTAAACAATTTAGGACATTAATCAATGGAAGTTATTATGTCCAAAATGGACAATAATCCGTGTTTGATTTGTGGAGGAAAGGCTAAAGGGGTCAATTTTAAAGTAAAGAATTTTCTTTATGTTATCGATGTTAACTACTATAGTAGAAAATAGAAAATTAAATAAATCCTGTAGCGAGATCGAACCAGCTGCCATATGGCCCAAAGGATAGTCTTATTTTGCACGCAATGATCGATAGCTCAATCTCGCTAGGGCGAGTTGAACTATCTACCATTGCGTACAAAATAAAACTCTTTTCTATCGCCGATCAATACTCGCTAACAGAAAATATGCACGCATGTAGGATAGTGTGTTGTGATGGAAGGGTTTATCGAAATATATTTATTAGCTACAACATAAATAAAGCGAGTGCACACATAGTCAACGAATGGCAAGTTGCCTGCGGCAGCAAAGTTGTTGTTGGCCTCTCGTTGTAGTATGTGCACTCTCAATATATGTAAAAACATCAGATATGAATATCCGACTACAATGAATGTCGACTTTTCTTATCGGGAAATTTCTCATAAAAACTTTTCAGACAAAAAATATTTAGGTTGCTTCCTGCAGACCATGTGCCGAATTCTATCGTCGATCAATACTCGCTAACAGAAAATACAAATGCATACGCGGATCAGGAAAATGCAATCTAGAAGATAAAAACTATGGCAAAAGACTGTGCCGTTATTGTCGCTTACAAAAATGTAAAATTGTAGGGATGAGTTTTGATCGACATGTCGGTAAATTATACTAGAAAAACATTAGACACCTTTTGATTCTAGAAAATTTTGAAAATCCTACACAAATTGAAATTTGTAAAGAACCAAGCTTCAATGATAAAGATACTATCACGGACTCAAATTCTTCAGTTACATCATTGTCAAATTCCGAAATCAAACAATTAATCGATATGTCTCCTATAGAAAAAGCAATCGAGAACATTTTTACTCAAGTATATTTTTAAGACGATAAATCGAAAGTTTGGATATCTTGAAATTTTGGCCATAGTGTTAAATGTGCATTCCAAGTTGAATTTGTTTAGTGAGAATAACGCATGGGAAAATTTTTATGAATCATTTGAATACAAACTCAAATCCTTGTCCGAAGCTCAAAAACTCGATTTTATGGGTTTTTTTAAATTTTCTACCCTGTCTATAACATTCTAGGTAAATTTTTTCGGCCAAATTTTCATTCTGGGCAATGTATTTCAACATGGTGAACATTTCTCACGTTTCGGAAAATCCGAGAACTTTCGATTTTTGAGTCATTTTTACACGTGATACTAGAAGGAGGGGTCAAAAAAAAATTTTCCGAAACGATGTTAGAAATGTTCACCATGTTGAAATACATCCGCTAGAATGAAAATTTGGCCGAAAAAATTTATCTAGGGTGTTTTAGATAGGTTAGAAAATTCAAGAATCCCGTAAAATCGGGTTTTTGAGCTTGGACAAGGATTTGAATTTTTGCGGCTTCGAATTTTATATTCAAATGACTATTAAAAATTTTCCCATGCGTTATTCTCACTAAACAAATTCAACTTGGAGTGCCCTCGAACCATTTAACACTAGTCCAGAGACATTCGAATGTTCCAGAAATCGTCTCTTAAATTTTTGGTATAATTTTTTAGACTTATGCCATACCAATAGACCCAAGAATAAAACTCTCTTGTCTTCAACAACTAGATTATGGATTGTCTTTATGTTTGGAAGAGTTGAGACCAAAATGTGTTGTTTCTGTAGTGCAAGAATTTGATGTTCATGATATAGTAAAACATCAAGAAAAATTCATGATTGCATTTTCAAAAATGTTGATATATTGTGAAAAATTTGTAGAGCTAGAGTATGTGGAGAAGGTAAAAGTTTAAAAAAAAGAAATTTTCATTATACCACGATTTCATTTCCCAGAGAGATCAAATTTTTTTGTCAATGCACGTTGATCAAAAAATTCTAAATCGAGCAAATTTTTTTGAATTGAACACCCCGTCCATTTCCACTACTCACCTATAGTCCGCCCCTAGTATTAAAATTTTACAGATGTCACTCTTTAAAAAATCTTGGAGACTTATCTATCAACTTGAAAGACATTACTCGTCAATCCAATATTTTGGTGGTTTACTAGAAGATCAAAGGGTGCTGTTTAATGATACATCTACAGTTGATTATGGGAATGCACATGTTCAGATTAGAGGTGTTGATGAAGCGACGCGACAAAAAATTTTTGAGTAAGAATTCTCAAATTAAAATTAACACAAGAACGCGCACTGGCAAATCAAATGTCCATAGAGAACGTATTATCTCCATGAAAAGAAATCGTCCGAGGCTAATTTTTTGTTATAGACAGTGTCCTACTAACCGATGGAACAATTCGCGTTCTCGGTTTAAGTAAAACAAATTCGGGGAAGTACCTAGGAATATAAGCTGTACTAACCTTTCGATGAGAGAGAGGGCGCGGAGGAGTTTTGCGCTTGGAGGGGGAATCATAAATATGCAAGGGGTAGTCCCACCCAATCAACGTTGCAAATGTTAGGGGGAACCTCACAGTATTGGTGAACTTCTACTGGCAAACCTCGCAAAATCACAGAAGAATTTCAGTCAACCTCTCAAATTTCAAAAAAACTTTCATAAAAACACGCAAATTTTAAAAAAATTAGAAAACCTCGCAAATTTGTGATTATCCTTACCCCTTGCCTGTGTATGGGGGCAATAGCGCAGGGAAGAGGGGAGCATATTAGTGTTTTCTCGACTAGTTTTATAAAAATTTTAGGACTTGGGGTGATTTTCGTCATCAGCTTTTTCAATTACTTATAAATCCAATGAAATCTTTGCAATTAACACAATATGAAATGGCCTTCTTGATAGCACAAATTTTATTTTCTACACAAGGTTCGTTATGCAGTATTTTTAATCTCGCTGAGTAAAATTTTAGGCAATGATAGTTTATCGACAAAGGCTCAACATATAATAGAGGAAGTTTTAGAACAGATATCAAACGAAATGCACCATTATTATACCAATGGAATGCACTTATCGAATTATGCTCAACGGTTAATTAAATTAACTAAATTAATTGATGCTAATAAGGTACATAGTCAGCAGTTGTGTAGCATGGGTGAGGGAAGATCTTCTTTTTACCCCATCAAAAGGTGTACCCAAAAAGTTGAACATAATTCTAGAGCCACTTATAACTTTTTATAACTTTTTTTTAAACACCATTAATACAGCAAAAATGAAACCTAATAATCTGTAGCACTTCCATTACGGTTAATAACTTGAAAAATACAATTTTCCATGCTGTGTACCAGGTTATCGCTGTGTGTCTTGGTCGATATCCACCCAAGCTTGCCAAGTACAAGTCACTTGTGATTTTGACGCTTGTCTTGGTTGAGTTCGACGCTGCACTGTAAATTCGGCGCTTTCTCGCTCGGAAAGCTTGCTCGGACAACCAGTTAAAAATTCGGTAGATTTCTGTAGAAGGCTTCTTTGTGCCATATTCCGCCGGATTGTTCAAGCAACAGTCCACAACTTTGTAAGATCGGCCCAAAAACTGTACAATCTACCGGTTATTCTTTCCTTGCTCATGAAAAGCCTCAATTTTTCCTTTTTCAAAATTCGAAAGCTTATTTCCTCGTGCCATTGAATCTTAAAATGCGTGTTTTAGTGATTTTAATCGAAAAGCATTAAAAAATCATGAAAAAATTCGATAAAATCAAAGTGGCTCTATAATTATGCCCAACCGAAAAGGGGGTGTTTTGAGAGATTCGGGCCTAATTTTTAAATTTTGGCCCCGGGACACCAACTTTTGTGTGAAGCTATGTTTTTCGACTACTATCTATTTATTAAAATGTTTCCGATATTTTTTGTTAACTCTAGAGCCCAGAACCCCTAAAAATTAGGGTGGGTTTATCTTTATGACCGGCAGTGTATGCTTACAATAGACATCTTTAAGGAGTTATTAGAAATGAAGAAAAAGCATTTTGTCATCTTCAGAATTTTTAATTTAATGGAAATTGACGTTGTCAAATCAGATTTATACGAATGGAGCGAAGAATAATTTCTTGATTTTTTAATAAAAAATATTTAAAAAATTAATAATAAAACAAACAAAAGATTTTGAAAATTTCAACACCAAACAATCAAAAAAGTCGTGCAGAAACAGATTTATGAGATTGATTTGGATTAACGATTGCAGTAGAGATTTGCTTCGAATTTTGTTTGAAAATGGTCTAGTCGTATATAAAGAAAGTTTTTTTGGCCTATTTTGAATGATGCATGATTTTTATGATGACTAAATAATGTAGAGGAGAATCTCAGCTATAAAATGCTTTTTTCTACGTCAAAAAATTCGCTCAGGGAGCCGAGATACAGCTATCCCTCTCCGCCTACAGCACTGAGGAGGGTATTGTCAAAAAATTGAATTCTAAAAATATAGGGTGGTGCAAAAACGTGGATTTTGTGGTTTTGGGGCGTGCAAATTTATTTTCTTAAAAATGACCATCTTAGGTAATTTTTTGTTGGGAATCGATTGTGCGCATCCTTGAAAATGCTTCACTGGCTCTAATTCATTGAAAGAATGGAGGTCTTTAAAGCGAAAATTGTAATTTTTCGCATCTTGTATCTGAAAATCACTTTTCTACAAATCAAACACGGTAAATAAATTTATGAGAGAAATCGATTGAATTTTCAGGGTTCAGGAATGCACACATTAGATACCCCATAAAGGAAAATAAATTTCCGGGTCCCAAAAAATCATAAAAATCGGCGGTGTGACACTTGCAGACGGACTTTTGTGGATGGGGGAGGGGGTATTATATAATTACTGTAAATAGATAAAAATTTTATTTTCAATTACGATGAATAAATACGCAAAAGTTCTGTCTGCAAAAGTCCGTCCGCAGATATCCCGTCCGCAAAAGTCCGTCCGCAAATGTCCCGTCCGCAAGTGTCACACCGCCTAAAAATCCACTGTTTCCCAAAAATCTAAAAAGTCAACAAAAATCCACCTTGTACAAATGTTAGTCGTCAAGAAAAGGTTTATTTATGTCAAGTAAGTACAATAATAAAATCATTCACTTTAGTCTTTCTACAAAACAACACTTTCAAAAATTTCCTATACGGCTTAATTGTCAAAATCA
>JAQGBS010000230.1:0-25150 GCA_034698545.1 Acrobeloides obliquus | reverse complement strand
CCGTGCGTTGTGCCGCGTTGTAAAACGGCGGCACAACTCACGGCACAACTCGCGGCACAACCGGCACAAATCGCGGCACGACTGATAACGCGCACCCTATTCCTCTTGAATTTGGTTGTACTAAAATGTCTAGTCTCATAATCAATTGGCTGGGATTCGATTACCAAAATGAAACAAGTTGACGGTGATTTCTACTTCGGACAGGCGTCTTCGGGCGAATAAAACACTTCAATTCCAGAAAGAAGTGGTGTTGTGGCATGCTGGATATGTGATCATCGTCGTACATTTATGCGCATTAAAGTCACTTGAAGATTCTCAATAAGAATGAAACCACAAGGAAGGCATGATCATAATAACCATAAAAACAAAAAATGCCCCAATTTTTGTGCCTTATTAGATGACATTATTTCTTCAAAAGTAGACTGGTCCTTTAAACCAGTGATGACCCAAAACGAAAAAATTGTTCGGTACCAAAATTGAGCCAATTTTTTGCTTCCCTTAATCAGGATCAGGGAAGCTTTTTTACGCTTTGAGAATCGATTTTTAGCATTATTTTACCCCTATATAGACTGTTTTGACAAAAAATTTTCCTTGGATTAGTCCATAAATGCCACCCCTTAAATGTGTTACTTCCTTGGATTAGTCTATAAATGTCACCCCGCCATAAAATGCACAGAAAATGACGATTTTTGGCGAAAAATGTTGAATTTTGAATATTTTTGAGAATTTGTTTTTGCGGTATATTTCCGGTTTCACCAAAAAAATTTCCGGTTCCTCCCTAAAAAATTTTTCCAGTTTATTCCAACCAAAAATTTTTTGTGATTCCTATTCCACATCAGGAACCGGTAACGGGCCATCACTTCTTTAAAGAAAGCTATTCTTCTTCAATTTTACATATTTAACTCGTGATTCATCAATAATTCTATCAAAGGAAATTATAATAGTTGATATCTAATCACTATTTAAACATTATGTAATTTTTTGAAGCCTCCTACGCTTGTCATGAATCACTATTGCAAAACATTTTATAATTTTTTGCAATTTATAAAAGTATCAGGAGACCAAGCGTTACCGCTATTAGGGGATAAGAAGAGATATTTATGAAGACTCCCGAGCGCTTCTTCCCTCCGAGCATTTCCTTTCTCCAAATGGCTGTACAGGGTGGATTTAAATAACCCATCCCCTACATCGAACGTATTTTTCATGAGTCTTAATCGTTTTGATGCAAAGTTCTAGGGGTAATTTCATACGAGGAATTGATTGCGCGCATTTTTGAAGCATGAACCATTTTCTCTGGTTCTTTTTATGCGAGTTTCGTTTCAATACAAATTTCAATTTCTTTCAATATTCGGTATTGGTACAGCGCTATAAGTCACTTTTTGCTATAGTTAGTTTGATAGAACTTATAAAAACAAAACTGTATCTGGCAGATGTATTTCAATATGGAGAACATTTCTAGCGTAGTTTTGAAAAAATCCAATAAACTTCGATTTTTAAGCCAGTTTTTAACGTTAGTAGTAGAAATGAGATCGAAAAAAAATTTTCTCGAATTTTTTCGAAACCACGCTAGAAATGTTTTCTCTATTGGAATACATCTGCCAAATGAACTAGGATTTTCATATATGGAGAACGGGCGATAACTTTCAATTTTTTTCTTAATTAGATACCCCTACCTAGATTTTCATTTTCATCAAACTTACACTTTGGGTCTCTAAATATTTTTGTCATGAATCAATAATGTCAATTCAACAAAAATTGAAGGAGGGAGTCCAGTTCTTTGCTATTATGTTTGTTTGCTTATCACTTGCTGAGTAATGCGTTGCGTTCAATTTCAATGTGAATCGTACGTGTTTCATAACGGCCATTGTGCCATTATTTTGAGTCACGGGTTATTTTTTCTTGAAATATTTTTTTGAAATTTGATATCAACATTTCCAATTTTTAGACTTATTAAGTGTGGTATTGTTCTTTTAACAAGGTTTATATATTAGCTAATAAAAAATGCGTAATAACGGATATACTGCTGGTAGATCTAGAGATCCTGAACGAGGAGATTTGGATGATTCATATGTAAGAAAGAGATTTTTATTATCAATTCAAAATGGGGAATTTATAAGGCATTTCATGCCAAGATAAAAAAGTTCAGTGCCGATCCCAAAGAGTCCCAAAAAATGATAATATCCCTCCCCCACATGCAGAGAGTCCCGAAAATGATAATATTTCCCCCTTCCCCATGCAAGCCATTCTTTCTTTTGGGGATCCTTTGAATCACCCCCACCCACGCAAAAGACTGTAAAAACATAAGACACCCCTCACTCACAGTTTCCAAAATTAGTGCCCTCTCACCATGTATGCCGTTCAAATATGAATTTTGCGCCACTTGCTCCTGTACTATTGGCGCTGAAATTTTTTTGATATTCTTAAAATTCATGAAAATTGAACATTTTTATTAAAAACAAGTAACTAAATTTTGAGCTCGATGTTTTATACATTTTTTCAACAATAATTAACTAAATTTTGTTAACAATAAGTAACTAAACTTTGAGCTCGATGTTTGAACAGTTTTGTCAACAATAAGTAACTAAATTTTGAGCTCGATGTTTGATAGTTTTATCAAGGTCTTAAAGACAAGTCCACTCAGAAAATAGTCGCAAATTTTTGATATTTTTAAAATTCATGAAAATTGAACATTTTTGTTTTATATTAAATTCTTGGAGCTAGGTTCCTTTTTTAATTGCATTTTTATTCAAAAATTGCATTTTTGATAGAAAATTTGTCGATTTTTGATGAGAATAGCATTTTTAGTGAAAAATTTAAAAAAATTTTTTGGTGAAAAAATACGAAATATTGGTGACAAATAAATTTTTGAGCAAAAATATAAGGTGGATCATTAGATAAATTTGCCATTTCTCGCACCAACCATAGCTACATCACCGTCCTCCCCCCCCCCCCCATCTATGGAATCTGGCTACTGTTCTTTATGTAGTAATTTTTAGACCACACCTCCACCCAAAAGAAGGTCTTCAACAAATAATAACTATTGTGTATGGGGAAGTATAGTATGTTGTGCATTGGTCGTAATAGCTGTTATAGTACTTGTAATACTTTTCTTTACGGATGGACTAAGTTGGTCAAAAGAATATGAAGTTCACAACTATGGCCGAGGAACAGATAATAACTATGTGAATAATCCCGGAGTTCAAGTTATTGGACAACCTGGTTATGGAGGTATGGGTATTAAGTAATGCTGTAAGATTCTCTCTTACTGGGCAACTCCCTATCCGATCTACCAAATCCTTCTCTATACAGGGCGGTCCAATTTTCGTAGCTAAAATTTGTTCATAACTTTTTTATTTGAAATCCAAATTGGCTAAAAAATTTTTATTTTAATTCTGAGACAGGGAGAAGCCGATCCATGCCAAAAATCGAAAAAGAAAAATTTCGATTTGACACTACGTGAAGGTTGAAATTAGCTACCAACCTTAGAGACTACTATAGTGTAGTGGTTCGGTGCGTTGTCAAGGAGTTCGACATCACCAACTCTAACATGGGTTCGATTCCCCTTGCGCCAACAGATTTTGCATGAGCCTCTGATCGATCGGGAACAATAGTCTATAATCCATAGGGTTCACGAAACGAATTCCGAAATTCTAATATCTCTTTTATAGGCCAATTTTACCCTCAATACAATGGCATAAGCCCTTATGCAAACTATCCTGGATATCCAGGCTTTGACAATTATGAGCGCGAAATGGAATGGCTCCGACAACAAAATCTTCTAAATCTAGAATTATATAATGCTCAGAGGTATAATGGTGGTGCTTATGGTGCCGGTGGCTATGGCGGTGGTTATGGTGGTGGCTATGGCGGTGGCTATGGAGGTGGCATTATTCAAGGTCCAGGTCCAATACAAAGGAATTCTGATACCGTTCAAAATTCTGACTATGTTGTAAAAGAGCGTGAAGGTTTTAATAGAGGATATTAAATTTGTTATTTTATTATTATTAATTTATACATAAATTTTTTATACATTTCACTAACACACAGTTTTATAAAAAAATAAAACAGAAAATTCTAGAATACTAGTCTGACGCACGCTTCGCGCAAAAATATTACGCCGATGCTACGTCAACGTCAATGTTAAAGACGTTACAGACGTCGATGATACAAACGCCGACATCGACGATACATACAGACGTCGACGTCGATACTACAGACGAAACGTTGGTACGAAATGTCCGAGTACAGAAAATTAGCCGATTTAGAGCCATTTTTGAAATTCGTATATTTTTCAATTTTTAGGGGTAGCCCCCTAATTTTTTAATTTTTCAACAATTGTTGTTAAAAAATAATATCGCCATCGTGTTCCCCATAATCGAAACTCACAAGTACAAAAAATTTGACGATTTGGAGACATTTTTGAAATTCGCATTTTCAATTTTTAAGGGATAACCCCCATATTGATGCGGAAAAACATGAAAATGCCTATCATACCAACAACAAGGTGAGAAAGATACTGAACTGATAGCGCTGGAACAGCGGAAAGAAGACATCGAGGTGCAACGAGCTGGAGCACACGTGGCACAAAAGGCAACATGCTCAGAGAATGTTCGAGAATTTGAAGCGAAGGTTGGTATTTTTACCAGCATTAATTCTTATTTGTAATTTAGATATGCTCCAGTGGAAATCGGCAAGATAGTGCGCCTGCCAATTGACCCAGTCGACCACCCCAAAAAGGCCACGCAAATTTGCTAGGCACCGTCATGGAAGTGGATAACGGATTCTACAAAATCGGCACGAAAAGTGACGTTCATTTAGAGCAACCGTGGAAACTGATTCGGTGGCAGGAACCCAGGGTAGGTCATATTTGTGTGTTATCTTTGGAACTCAGGATCGGTTAGCCGATCCTGAGTCAAGATCGATTCTCGGGATCGGCTATCATCCAAATATTGTCGAAACTTCTCAAAGTTTTTTTTCGTTCAGCAGAGATGATGTTTTATCTAGAGGGGCACGAGGTACCTGACTCAAGGCTTCGAATACTGCTGATTCATGATCTGAGCTATCACCATTTGTTACAGAGGAATTCGCATCATTTGATGAAGAAATAGACCTTTTGGTGAATTTTCTTGATTTTTTCGATGTCTCTATTTTCGTTTCATTTAATTTGTCTGCTAAAGTCAGAGATATCATTGACAACGGAGCTTAACAATTCAGGAGAAACATTCTTTACGTTTACATTTTTAGACATCTCTGCACGGTCTAAGCGTATTTTTGGAATATATACGCTTAGACCGTGTCATCCAAATGTGGATCATTTAGAATTTCGTTCATACGATTAGTAGCTTCAACAATATGTAAGTCTAAGGAATTGGCAAGAGTTTTAATTTGATTCAATAAAGAAAAATAAACGTCTTCGGGAATTACAACCATAAGAGTAGTGTGTTCCATATTTGATGGACATTTTTAAATTAGGCAAAAGTTTTCGGACCCAATCGGGACTCGAACCCGGACCTCCTGACTACTGTCCAAGTGCACTACCATTGTGCTACCGAGACCTACAAAGAATGCCCGTTAATTGGTGAATACTTGACGGTGTATTTTTCCACTACTCACACTGTGATTAACACATGTGTGCCATCCTTATTTGATGAACATCCAATCCTAGAAACTCTGGATCGGCTAACGACTCCGAGTCAGCTGATTTTCTGGATCAGCTACAACATATGACATCCGAGACTTTAGGAACACGTACCATGCTTATTTTCCTGCAGAGACGTCAACCCTATAAATGACATCATTTGAAAGATCAAAGAACATTTGACTAAACTTCGAAAAAATACATAAAGGCATTTTGCAATTATTGATTGCTTTTATGCAATCTTTACTATTTATTTAAAGACAAATTTTTTTATTTGTCTATTCTTTAATCTAAAATGCTTAGTTATTCGTCCCAGATTAATAAAAATCAAATTTTTTGTTCCACATATTTTTCGGTTGACTTTATTTGTGAAAAGTTATATTCCCATAATAAAGAATTTAAAGAAATTGCGCATAAAAGTGCAATAAAAGAGGTTTGACTTTAACGTTTAAAAGACCCAAAAAATTAAAAAAAATTTAGATCTCAACAAATGAAAATGATGATGGTGCAGCAGGGAAAATTTTTATAACCACCATACATTTTGAAAACGATCAAAAGTTTTCATTCGTAGCAAAATTAATGAAAGTTGATTATTTTCAAACATTTGATGAAGACTCAAAAAGTCTAGAATATGTAAGATATTTTTCAAGAAAAGATATTTTCCTCCTACATAGTCCGTTTGTGCACCAAGTTCAAACTTTTCGATAGCCAATAGAGCAGGGATAAAGAAGCCGACCGTTCGATCTGGTAAGCAACGTTGATACAGCCAGGTTCGATTCCACTATGGTCACAATTGTTGATTTTCGTAAAATTAATAATAGGCAAAAAATTTTCTAGGTCGATTTTATTCTTGTCTATCATATTTTCTTGAAAATCAAAAATTTAACCCTAGTGGAGTTGAACCTAGCCGTCCCAACGTTGCTTAACTTGTTGGATTGGAAGGTCAGCTTCTCTATACACTTACCCGCAATCTTGATACAGGATCAAACTATAGGCTGGCCCCAAAAAACCAAATTTTTTGCGATTTTTGCTTGATTTTACAAGTTTTTTAATTTTCACCAAAATAACCCTATAGGGGTTTTTCTAGACGAGAAATTAATTGCGCGCATTCCCGAGATCATTCTCTGACCTTGAATTAACCTATTTTCGCTTCAATACACACATCCCTTCCCTGAATCACTGTGAGAGAAGCGTTTTCAAGGTCCGGCAATGCACGCAATCGACTTTTCGCATAGACAAAACCCCTATAGAGTTATTTTGGGAAAATTTTTGAAAAAATAAGCAAATAGCAAAAAATTGCCTTTTTGGAGCACCCTGTATTTTAGCAAGAAGAAATTGAAGAAAAACAAGTCGAAATAGCCAATCAAATTAGAGAACATAATTCCGAGTGTGCTTTTTATGAATGTTTTTCTAATACTGATGTCTTGCATATACCAAAAATTTATTATTTACAAAAAATCGATACTGATATTAAACAATATGGTATTATTCTTATGGAGGATTTAAGTGGCCAAATGAAATCTATAAAAGAGCCGTTTACAACTGAACAGGTAGGCAATTACTATTATCAGTCGGATCAGTTAAAGTCCAGTAAGTTACAATCATATGAAAAAATGATATATTCGGAAAGGTCATGAAAAATGGAGCATTTTTTCGATTTTTCCGCAACAAATTCAAAAAAGTTTGTGTATTACAGCGAAGAGCTTGTAACCAATTCACAATTTCAAACGCAATTATCTCGAAAACTACAACGATTCAGAACATGCCGTAAAAACAAAAAATGCTCCATTTTTCATGATCTTCCCCCCTCCCCAAGTAGATCTAATCGGTCAAGTCAAGTCAAGATGGTAAAGTTGGCCAAGTCGTTCAAGCGAGCCAGTCTGTTATTTTTAGCTCCTTTCCGTTATCCGTCAACTGATATCTTTCCAAGCTTTTCAATTAAACTCTTCAACTAAACCATGGGCTGGAAAATTTACAAAATGTGCTATAGAAGATTTTGAATTATATTACTGTCAGAAACTTCTCAAAGACTTATTAAAATCAAATAAATGTTCTGAAATAGAGCCATTTATTTTAAAAATAATCCCACTTGTTGAAAATTCAAATTTGTTTGATTATATTATGAGAGGATGCTGTGATGACTTAAGTATATAATTTTTAAAATTTAAAATTTATAGATATTTTTAGATCTGCCAAAATTGTTATGCTACGGAGATTTGGGGCCCGGAAATATTTTGTGGAAAAATGAGAGTGAAGATCGAACTCCTGAATTTGGAGCATTCATAGATTTTCAACAAGCTTTTGAAGGTTCGTAAAAAGGAATTCACTGGCCTATCAACTCTATCTGACTTACCTAATCCTATCCGATTAAGACGACCGGACACGCTCCTGCCCGAGTAGTGAATCCAGGATTTTGTTTGGAGGAGGTCAACTAGGTCAAACCCTAATTTTTCTATCGAATTTTGACCAAAAATGCTATTTTTCTTAAGAAATTATCGGTTTTGGGTGGCATGTCCCCTTGCCCTTATATCCGCCACTGCCGTGCCCATACGCCCTCATCCCCTACTGCAAAGAATTTTAGGTAACCCTTTATTTGATATAGCAACACTATTGAGTAATGTGGATAATCAAACAAGAAAAGAATTGGAGACAACAATCTTCCAAGAATATTTGATTACGCTCAAATGTTTCTTGAACTATAATTCTCAGAAATCAATTACAAGCTTAGAGGTTAGGTTTATGAATATAGTCTTTTTTTTGAGAGAGAAAAATGTGGATCTTCCGATATCGGGTCTCTACCAGGGGTACTAAACGGCAGCGATTTTTCACGGCTTAGCCCTGGGCTGCAAAAATCGCTGCCCGGCTCATTTTATATGGCCGTAAAAAATTGCGGCCATATGTTTCCTGCCTATAGTCTGTATCAGTTGGATGAAAAAAAAGTTGCCCCACCATAGTAAAGTGGATAAGGAAACCGTCTGATCTGGTAAGTTAGGCAATGTTGAAACCACCAGGTTCGATCCCAAAAGGCAAAAATTTTATTTTCAAAAAACCTTTTTTCCAAAAAATAGAGCAAAAATTTTTTACTCCATTTTTTGAGAAAAAAGTTTTTTGTGAATCAAAATTTTTGCTTTGTGAAATCGAGCCTGGTGGTCTTGACGTTGCTTAACTTGCCAGGTCGTACAGGCGGCTTCCTTATCTATTTTGCTATAGTGGCGCAACTTTTTTTCACTCAAGCTAATACGGACTATAACTGCTCCAGCCCCTTAAACGATCCATTTTTATGTATCGTTTCCTACAAGGTTTTTGGCGTCCCGAATTTTTAAGGACAAGTCCCGGGCAGTATTGAGGCCGGTCGACTGGCCCAGGCAAGATTTGTAAAACCTCAGATTTTCTATCCACTTGGCTATCGATCCCCAACTTTTTAACATTTAATATTTAATATTCAGATTGAAAAAGCCTATAAATATGCTCTTGTACATGAAGCTGTACTACATGTTGCTTATAAAGCTTGGTCATTGGAAACGATTGATGAAATGTGGATAAACAATTCTAAAACCATGCTAGAAGAAGCTATTAATTTTTTGGAAACTTGTGAGAAAAATTGGTTCGAGAAATAAAGTCTACAAATTATAAAAATTGTTAATTTTTTGTTTTAATTACTTATTAAATTATTTAAATAACAACCCGCACAAAAAACACTGAATATTCAAACATGCTTGATTTGTCCATTTTCCTCGTTTCCAAACAAAATCCTGACACCGCTATTGTAAGGATCCCCTTTTTTGGATTTTTGTTCCGACAAGGTTGTCCCTGTCACAACATCCTGCCTACTCTCCTATCCAAACATCATTGTAAAGATTACTTACATGTTTCTCAACTGAGATAGGTACTATTATCTCCATTTATCTATTGCTACATTTCTTTGTAAACCGATATAGACTTCACACAGCATAAAAGTTAACACAGTACAGTAAGTTGTGTATTTATGCTTGATGATAAGATGCGTATTTATGCTTGGTAATAAGAAAACGAGAAGACGAAAGAGACTAGATATTTATTATAATTCATAAATGTTTGAGCAAAAAATGCTATCTCAAAAAATTTTTTTTGCAGCCTGAACTTTTTAGGGAAATTTATTTATTATAAATGTCTATGTAGAAATGTATTTATATCAAAACTTATAAGATTATAAAATATTTACATGTAAAAATCAATACGATATATAAAGAAAGGTATTATGATTGTCATTTATTTCAACAAAAAACATATATTGCTTGTTTTAGGCTAGATCATTTTCCCAACTTTGCTGAAACTTTAGATAAAGAGAAAGAGCGGCCAGCGCGTCTTCTGCCTAAATATGGAATGTTAAATATATAAGATGTTTTTCGGCACTTGTCTAGATTACCCCCACCAAAATTCGGAAAAGTAAGAAATTTTACCCACCTTTAAAAAAATAATTTTAGAAGTCAAAAAATAATTTTTAAACATTTTAGGATAATATTTAATACCCTTATAATTTTTTAGAGTAATAGATATTACCCTAAAAAATTTAAAACTAAGAAGGGTAAGAACCCTGTCCATTCTTAGTTTAGATTACCCCCTTTCCCAATTAGGGGAGGGGGTAATCTATACAAGTACCTCTTTTTCACTTACCGAGTCATGTTCATATTCTTGAATCGACTTATGTAAATGAACCCATGATAGATCTTTCAATCTAGGTTTTTGTCCATTTCGAGTAAATTGTTGAAAATATCTAGCTGTATCTCGGATTAAATGTTCTGGATGGTCAAGATGGAGCGCCTAAAATTTTTTAAGTAGGGCTATAAAAACAATTTTTTTTAAACTTTTCCAATTTTTTGTACAAATTTGAGTCAAGTTTGACCAAAAAAGGCGATATTTTGAAAAAAATTTTCTCTTACGAAAATTACATAATTTTCTCTTTTGAGAGGAAAAAAATTTTTTGAAAATTTTTTTAGGGGATATTTTTCAGGGCTTAATCCCCGAAAAAATTTTTCTCCAAATTTCTTAAAAAGACATTCCTAGGGGTAATTTTATGCGAAAATCGATTGCGCACATTCCCGAAGCATGAAAACGCTATCTTAACCATGTTTCGGTGAAAATTGGTTAATATTTAATCTGATTTTGAAAATTGGTTAAGAGGTATTAACCAATTTTCACCAAAACATGGTCAAGATAGTGTTTTCATGCTTCGAGAGTGTGTGCAATCGATTTTTTGCATAAAATTACCTCTAGGAATGTCTTTTCAAGAAATTTGTAGAAAAATTTTTTTTCGGAGATTAAACCGTAAAAATACCCCCCTTTAAAAAATTTCCCTTTTTTGGGCCACCCTCTATTATTTTTTGAACTTACATCAAAATCATGTTTAATGGCATGTCCGACCACAATTTTATCCTCGATAATTCTTGCCACATCACGACGCATTTTCAAAAATCTCACACCTAAAAAATTTTTAAAAAAAAATCTACAAAAAATTTAAAAAATTTTTATCACTTTTTTGAAATCCAGCTAAAAATATACCCTAAAATCATTTTTTCACGTAAACTTTGTTTTTTTCAAGATGTAAATTCTTTGTTGTTGAAAAAATTAAGATCAATCGTTTTTTAATGGGCACGCGTGGATAAAAAAGGGTAGATCCTGATTTTTTTCAAAAAAATTCCTTCTGAGAAAAACAAAGTTTAATTTTTGATGATTAGGTCGAAATTATTTATTTTTGAAAAAAATTCAATTTTTTCTCGAAACAATTTAAAATTACGATTTTTTTGTCATCATACCTCGATCAAGATCTCCAGGCTCTATACCAGTAATATGTGTACGATAATCTATCAGATGATCTGGCACATTGGGTTCTCGAACTAGTCGATCATAAATTATATCCTTATACCCATTAACAATAATAATTTTTGCCACAGCACTCCATTGACGTGAGCCGCCTTCGCGTCTGGAGCGATCAATTCCAATAAATTCACAATCGAGCGCGACAATATCTCTTTTATGAGGGAGAGGGGGTCTAAAAAATCTTTAAAAATTTTTTAAATATATAGTTGAAAAAGTTCTCTGAGTAATTTCAATTCCTGAGGCTGCTCGTTAGTTGTTGTAAACAACGGTTTACGATGTTAGCTGAGGCATTAGCTGTCGTATTACACATGTAGATTACGACGTTAGCTGAGTAGTAATGCATTACAACGTTGTATTGCAAAACGACTCGTTGTAAACTCCTTTGAATTGGTTTGTATGTTAACACGAAAACTCGATTTTTTTAAATGTATCCAAATGGGTAGAGCGATAGCTCAAAAAATTCTTTAGCGCATGATGAGTAACTTTAGTTTTCACCACTTTTTATGAAAACCTTTATGTTTTGAAGAAAAACCTTATAAGCTTTTTGCTTTATTGCTCGAGCTGTTGAGTTTTGATATCAAAAAGTTTATAAGGTTTTTCTTCGAAACATAAAGGTTTTCATAAAAAGTAGTGAAAACTAAAGTTACTGATATATCCTTATATATATCCTGCGAATCATACATGAATCGAGCCTTTTACCTGATCATCAATGAATAATTTTAGAACAAAAAAAAGATTGATCCCTATTTTTTATGCGCTATCATATTTTTTTGGATTGATCATCATTTTTTCAGGAACTGAAATTGCTCGGCGAATTTGTTTAACTATAATATTGTACCGATTTCGTTGGTAGTAAGACATTCTTTAAAAAATATTACAAGTTCTTAAGAAATCAATATAAATAAGGATGTGTAAGGAAACTAGGTCAAAGACAGAACAATGGCTATACAACATTTCCTACAATTCATCCTACGAACGAACTTGGCCATCGCAGTTCGCTTCTGTATTGCAGGCTAGATAATTTCTCTGGGATATAGACTCATAAAACAGTCTTTTTTAGTCAGCTGCAACCACGAAAGAAACAGCTGCCAGCTGTTTTTTAAGTGATAACAAATGGAAGAGACGGCAGAATAGAAAAAAAACAACAAAATTTCGAAATTCTTGGAAATTTGAAAATTTCTTGTAAAAAATTTTTTCTTCGAAGAAAAAATTTTTCACAAAAAATTAGAAACCTGGGGCCCGTTGCTTAATTCCGGAACCGAAAGTTGGAGCTAGAGATCGGAAGTAAAAACTTCCGACTTCCGGTTTCGATTTGGAAAATTTACACTAAATTGAAACCGGAAGTTTTTACTTCCGATTTCCGGTTCCGGAACTAAGCAACGGGCCTCTGGTCTCGACTAAGGTTTCTATTTGCCAGCCCACAGCACGGGCTAGTCCATCCCGATCCAGTACCTGTTTGACAAGGTTTTTGGCGTCTCGAATTTTTAAGGCCACGACCCGGGCAGTATTGAGACTGGTCGACTGGCTCAGACAAGATTTGTAAAACCGCAGTTTTTCTATCCACTTGGCTATCGATCCCCAACTTTTTTACATTTAATATTCAATATATACAAACATAAAACACAGACTATTTATCCGGCTACACCTCGTTTTAGCCGAAGGCGGTTTGACCTACGGTCACATGGATTCTAGTAGGGGACAACATAGCTAAAATATGAACTCGCAATTTCCTAAACTTCAATTTTATTGACTAAAATATAAAAAATTTACCGATTAATTGTTAGATATAAAAACGGATGATAACCATTATCGACCACCAATAATAGTAATTGAATTTCTTGTCTAGTTTTTGTTGTAGCACAATAAAAATACCAGTAAAGTTGTGTGATCAATTTAAATGAGCATGGGATTGTGGTTTGATAAAATAGGCGCCATTCTCGATTAGTCATTATCTCTCCTGTGCCTTTATATCTCTAAAAAAATTGAAGATAAAAATTTTTTATTGGTGACCCTAAAAATATTGACCTTCGTAAAAAGGATGAGGAAAAAGGGCCAAATCTGGTATCAGCCCTTGCTTGGTTAGGTCGGACCTTAGCCACCTCTATTTGCCATTGATTAGGAGGAATGGGTTAGGGAGAAGCCCAAGGGCGGTCTGAGAAGGAACCCGGTATAATTCCTCCCCCATTCCGGCCAAAAGCTGGAAAAAATAATAAGGGTCCCCTTTATGTTTTGATCCGCCGAACCCCTAAGTTCTAGGACCGCCACTAGAGAAGCCATTACCCCCATATAACAGGCAGTCAAAGTGTGGAGTCTAAGCCCCCCCCCCCCAATCAATTCGGCAAAAAGACCCAACCCAATACCAGATCCTCTCTACATAGTCGACTCTAGGGGCAGGGTGCGGGTCATGCACCCAAAATTCGAAAAATGAAAAATTTTATCTCTTGGCCCCTTTATGTTTTTGCCAAAATTGGGGGAAGGGGATTTCACAAACCATATATTTTATACATACTTTAATAACAATAGTAACCATACACCCCAAATATATGCAATTTGCTATAATTAAAGGCACCATTTGGTAATAGGTAACAAAAATACCCAACACCCAAGTAAGTCCATAATTCGGGCACCCTATACGATTGTCTAAGTCGAGTATATACAAAACTGACGATTCATTTTGGAACTCCTCTATTTGATTCTTTCCTAATCCTGGTATCGCATGTACTAGGAATAAAACTATGCTGTATATATAAACTATACCAGCTAGGATCTAAATAACTTTTTTGTAATTTTATAAAGGATTTAAGATTAGTGTTAGATCCCATCATGTGGTAAAATTCCTACAAACTTGGGGGCAAGTTCCGGGGATCCAAGTTTTGGACTTGCCTTGGAACCCTTATTTATAGATTTAACAAGATTTGTATGAGGATCATTCATGTATATCCTAACTTGGATCCCAAAACCTTTTTTTGCACCTATCGGTGCGAAAAACATAAGGTGATTTTTGAAAAACTGAAAAATCACTTTTGTCCCCTCATTATGCTTTTTGTCTACCGCAGAAAGTCAAAATTTCAGGAAGGATGTTTGTAAACTTATTATCATCGTCGTAATTTTAGTCCAGATTTGAGTGAGGAAGTTTTGAAAAATTCAGGTGAAGGGGGTTGGGGAAATTTTAAGAGACGATATCTCGAAAGTTCGAACCTAGATGACCGTAGCGTTAAGCGGCTCGATTGCCATTTCCCATGCATTAATTTCACTAAATAAAGTCAAATTAAATGGCAGTCGAGCCGTTTAACAATACGGCCAGGGTTCGAACTTTCGAGATATCGTCTCTTAATTGTTCTTCCCGTAAAATTAAAATTTTTTCGTTTTTGAGAGGGGAAATTTCCCCAGGTTCCTCCCCATAATTACGACGCTGTGTGTGATCCACACCATGAACATTTCTCGGCTATGTGAACCAATTTTGACTCCTGTCGCTTATGAACTCAATTTTTAACTCAGGATCTAACACTAGTTATTACATTGGCTAGTCTTATTTCTGGTATCCAATTAGGCAATGTTTTACCAGAAAAAACTAAAAGGCGCATAATAGCTAACATCATGATCATAGTATTAGTTGGTACAAAACTTATGTTATCAATGGCATCTGATACCTAAAACTGATAAATTATATACAGGTGTCCCTAAACAATATAACCCACTCACGGCAAGCGAAATTTACAAAAATCTAGTTTCATTCAACCACCATAGTGTATTGATAAATCTGCAACTTTTCGCGCTTTTGGTGCCAAGTTCGACTCTCACCTAACGTAGATAAAAATCTGATTTTCAGAGTTTTCGTAAAAAAGTCAATTTTTTAATCAGCGGCTTAAATTACCTATAGGGGAAAAAATTTGAAAAAATGCAAAAAAACAAAAATGAATGAAAACGGATGAGAATCGAACTTGGCACCAAATGCGTGAGAAGTCACAGAATTACCACTACGCTACGATGGTTGAATGAGTCTAGACTCCATTCGATTGGCAACTCGGTCTATCCCTTTAACAAAAGGCAACAACTTATGGTCACCGGCGGGGATTAAACCATTCCATACATATCAAAACGACTATTTATGAAAAAATAACAGAAAAATGACCTACAACCAAAAATAGGCATATGCAAAAATCAAGAAAATCGAAAAAAACTTTGATTTCGGGCCGGGATTCGGAACAGCAACATTTGACGCTTTGCGAAAAAGTCCTAGCGCCTTACTGATGGTATCAATTTTGATCGCGCTCTAGAAAAAATTTCCATTTTCCCCTCCGTGCACGACATGGTAGTATAATAGAGATAAGTGAGGGCTCCCCAGGTGTCAAAACTATCGCGCCTTGTGTGGCAAGTTTGACACTTTTTGGTTAAGGTTCATACCCAATTTTTTCCCACCACTGCATCTATAGGGTTCCAATTAAACACCATTACACAACAAGTTGTAGTCCAATCAAGAGTGCTATAAATATCTGTAATCCCTACATGGAAAAGCAATCTGTATGAGCCATTACAAGAAAATTCGGATTTTCTTATAAACACCTAAAAAATTTTAAACATGTTTAAAGATTTAATTTTACCCATAAAATCAATAAATATGGTATCAAACTTATATAAAACCAAATCAACATGCAGATTCCCATAATTTTAAAATCCAATACTGTTAATTGGCTTTTAACTTCATTTTCATTGATAATAGAAGACATGGTGTGGCTAAAAAAATTTGTGTAATGTGCTGTTTTCCATCATCTCCAATTTACTCGAGCTATACCCATCTCGTAATTATAATTATCCTTACAAAATTTTTGTGACGCCCAAAGCTCGGTTTACTCGAAAAGTTTGTTTTAATCACTCACCAGATACGTAAAAATAAACTAGGCTTCAAGTTTGTAGTAATAGTTTTTTCTACCATTAATCTCTGTGCGATAATTTACAAGTCACCGAACTCACATGCCTCAACAACTTTTGTTGTCTTATAATTTTTTTCTCTACTTCATTAGTTTCCTTCAAATTAATCTCTTGTCTTGAATATCAAATGCTATGTAATGTAAATGTCTTTTAATGAGCGATGAACTATTGATGTTAGTAATGTAAGAAATTATACTTCCTTTATTGATTCGGTTGAATGAATAAAAGCGAGAAATAAGAACTAAGAAAGTTTGTATTTAATTCTGAATTAGGGATCATTCAATAACTAACTTGAGATTTGAACCATGTTTGAAAATCGATGTTCCGAGCGGAATTTCCAAAAAACATTTTCTACCCCTCCCCGTTTAGGGAGTTAAAGCGTGTTATTTTTTTTTCATGAAAAAAGTGGGTCATTTAATGCTAAAAGACCCTTAGGAAAGGTTTTTTTCAAAAAGTGGAACCTAAAACCCACTCTGTCCGGGTTCAGAGTAAGAATGGTAGATTTTTAAGGCGTTAACATTCGCTCAAAATTGATAAAAAAATTGTTCGTCATTGTCCCAAACGGTAAAACAACTTATTTTTGGGCAAAAATAATTGAGATAACATAGGTATTGCGATTTTACTGCACTAAAAATACCGAAAAATCACTATTTTTCAGGAATAAATTAGTTTTAACTCAAAAAACTCCTGTGCTAACATACCAAAACCAATATGCAAAAATTTTCCTAGGAATCTGGGCTAACTTTTTTCAATAACTGTCCTTGACGAAAGCCCCCGTAACTGGGTCAAAAACTCAATCTTTGTCAAAATACATGTCACAAATCCGGGCATGCCTTAAAGATTAAAGTATAATTTTTTCCTGAAGTGAAAACTTTTTATAGGTGTTTATATAAAAATGAAAGTAGAGATCAAGAGCAAGCCAATGAGTGGTCGGTAATGTCCCAATTTAATCTAGACTCCGAGTTATGTCCATTACAAATATGCTACGAAAATTTGACCTGTCCTGACATAAGTTGGCATTTTCGACTATAGGAAAGAATTTTTTTAAATTTTTCTGTATTTTTTATTCATAACTCGTCACTCTGCAACAAAAGGTATAGTTGTTCCAAACGGGTGTTAAGATTGAAATCAGCAACAGGTCACCCAGTGACCACGTGGTGTAGTGGTTCAGTGCGCTGCCAAGGAGTTCAGCATCACCGGCAAAGATTTGGTTATCCCATATCCAGAAGCATCAAACTTTTTTTTGGAAGGAGATCCCCCAGTGTCGGAGACCGATGACCTACCCCGGTAAAATTTTACCGGGGTACCGGGATTGTACAACTGTGCTTTGGACACAAGGGAACCGTCCCTTGCTAATGCCGGTGATGCCGAACTCCTTGGCAGCGCACCAGACCACTACACCATGGCGGTCACTTAATGATTCGTAATGAATTTTGACCTTATAGTAGTGCCAGCCGCAACACCTTATCTAAGGTGGTGTCACCCACCCGACAGGAGGTGTGTACTTCATCCGCTCGCAAGGTCATGGCCGTCAGAACCCGTTAGGAAACTATTGAGGTGGCGTGGGCTTCATTAGTTTCCAACACCAGGTACCTCACGCCTAGCAGAAGAACCTCGCGGTTGCTGAAGGCATCTGAAGTATTGCAGTATCTCTCCAACTCCACGGTTTCCCTCGCCGGAATGACCTTCTAATAGAATTCGTCTTGTCGCCATTTGTTATGATCGTGAACCCTAGGTGTACCCTCATCTCTATGCGCGACCTTCATCAGACCGGTTACCATCGAGTACGATCACAAACACATATCCAGCACGCCACAACACTTTGAATCAGGAAGAAACATATGATCAAGGAGCGTTTTCAAAGTTCAACAATGCTCACAATCGTGTTCTCGTATAGAAAAACTTCATATAGGGCTATATTGATGAAAATTAAACTACTTTAAAATTTTTGAAAAGATTGGACAAAAATAAAAAATTTATTTTTATTTTTGGCACACCCTGTAGATCATTTAAAAGTACACTCGCAAAAACCAAGCATCAGGTCCTGTTTTTTATGTTTATTAATGTATTGTCAATGAATAATAGAATCTTTATCAAGACTAACAAAACACACACACGCTTCGATAGCGATGATATAGCTGTCAAGAAAGGAATTTATTGTAGACTAGTCAAGTGACAGGGAGGAACAGATCCGAAAAAATGAAAACTTTTTCCTAATGGGTACCCAGAGATGAAAAGGGGGTTTGGACTCTCTCTCCACTCACGAGAGGCCTAATTTAGGTACCCCCACTCAAACCGACCGCAAGCAGCCGGTTTGAGTGAGAGGAGATAGTCATGCCACGACGCACCAAAGAGGAAAAAAGTGTGCGCAAGTGTAAAAAAAATAAATAAAACTGTCGCAAAACGACTCAGCTCGTCGAGAGCCTATGTAGGTACTCCTATGTGGGTACCCCCGTTTTGGTCAAAGGCGGTTTGACCTGCAGCCACATGGATTCTTTTAGGGGACAACATAGCCAAAATATGAACTCGCAATTTCCTAAACTTCAGTTTTATTGACTAAAAGATAAAAATGTTTACCGATTAATAACTAGATATAAAAACGGATGATACCCATTGTCGACAACTAATAATAGTAATTGAATTGCTTGTCCAGCCTTTGTTGTAGCACAGTAAAAGTACCAGTAAAATTGGGTGAATAATTTAAATGAGCACGGGATTGTGGTTTGATAAAATAAGCGCCATTCTTGATTAGTCATTATTTCTCCTGTGCCTTTATATCTCTAAAAAATTTTTAAATTTTTTATTGGTGACCCTAAAAATATTGGTCTTCATAAAAAGGAGGAGAAAAAAGGCCAAGTCTGGTATTAGCCCTTGCTTAGTTAGGTCGAACCTTAGCCACCTCTATTTAACATTGATTAGTGGGAAATGAATTAGGGAAAACCCAAGGGCGGTCCCGAGGGAACCCAGTGTAGCTCCCCCAATTCCTGCCGAAGGCTGGAAAAAATCATAAAGCTCCCTCCTTATGGCTTTTTAAGAATTTTGGCAAATTTTCGAAAAAACGTAAGGGAGACAAGGTAAATTTTGAAAATTTTAGGGACCCAACACCAGATCCTCTCTCCATAGTCGACGCTAGGGGTGGGGGGGGGGCAGGGTGAAGGGCCATGGCCCCCACCCGAAATCCGAAAAATGAAAACTTTTCCTCTTAGTCCCCCTTATGTTTTTGCCAAAATTGGGGGGGGGGAAGTCCACAAATCATATATTTTATACGTACTTTAATAACAATAGTAACTATACACCATAAATATATGCAATTTGCTATAATTAAAGGCACCATTTGATAATAGGTAACAAAAATACCCAACACCCAAGTAAGTCCATAATTCGGGCACCCTATACGATTGTCTAAGTCGAGTATATACAAAACTGACGATTCATTTTGAAACTCTTCTATTTCATTCTTTCTTAATCCTGGTATCACATGTACTAGGAATAAAACTATGCTGTATATATAAACTATACCAGCTAGGATCTAAATAGCGTTTTTGTAATTTTATGATAGATTTAAGATTAGTGTTAGATCCCGTCATGTAGTAAAATTCCTTGCGCCTATCGGCGCGAAAAACATAAGGCGCAAAAGGTGATTTTTGAAAAATCGAAAAATCACTTTTGTCCCACATTATGCTTTTTTGCTTTGTTTTTGTCTACTGCAGAAAGTCAAAGTTTCGGAGGGAGTGTTTGTAAACTTGTTATCATCGTCGTAATTTTGGTCCAAATTTAGGTGAGGAATTTTTGAAATTTGAGTGAGGAATTTCAGGTTGGAGGGAGGGGAGTTTTGGGAAAATTTTAATTTTTCTTTTCGCAAAATTAAAATTTTTCTATTTTTTAGGGGGGTGGAATTACCCCAGGTTCCTCCCCATAATTACTACGCTGTATGTGATCCGCACCATGAACATTTCGCGGGCTAAGGCTCTGTGAACTAAATTTGACTCATATCGCTTATGAAGTCAATTCTTAACTCGGGATCTAACACTAGTTATATTACATTGGCTAGTCTTATTTCTGGCATCCAATTAGGCAATGTTTTACCAGAAAAGACTAAAAGACGCATAATAGCTAACATCATGATCATAGTATTAGTTGGTACAAAACTTATGTTGTCAATGGCATCTGATACCTAAAAGTGATCATTTATATACAGTTGTCCCTAAACAACATGACCCACTTACAGCGAGCGAAAGTTTGCATTTTTAATCAGCGGCTTAAATTATCCATAGGGGCGAAATTTGAAAAAATGCAAAAAAGCAAAAATGAATAAAAGTGGATGGGAATCGAACTTGGCACCATATGCGTGAGAAGTTGCAGAATTACTACCAGCAACATTTGGCGCTTTGCGAAAAATTTCCTAGCGCCTTACTGGTCGTACCAATTTTGATCGCGTTCTAGCCAAAAATTTCCATTTTCCCCCTCTATGCATGACATGGTAGTCGAGATTAAGTAAAGGCTTCTCAGGTGTCGAAACTGTCGTGCCTTGTGCGGCAAATTTGAGACTTTTTGGTTAAGGTTCATACCCAATTTTTTCCCACCACTGCATCTATAGGGTTCCAATTAAACACCATTACACAACAAGTTGTAGTCCAATCAAGAGTGCTATAAATATCTGTAATCCCTACATGGAAAAGCAATCTGTATGAGCCATTAGAAGAAAAGTCGGATTTTCTTATAAACACCTAAAAATGTTTAAACACGTTTAAAGATTGAAATTTACCCATAAGATCAATAAATATGGTATCAAACTTATATAAAACCAAATCAACATCCAGGTTCCCATTATTTTAAAATCCAATACTGTTAATTGGCTTTTAACTTCATTTTCATTGGTAATAGAAGACATGTTGCGGCTAAAGAAGTTTGTGTAATGTACTGTTTGCCATCATCTCTAATTTATTCGAGCTATACCCATCTCATAATTATGGGCATAATCAGTTAGTTTGGGGGAGGTAATCATCGGTAATTATGGGGGGACGAACCAAGGACTTACAAGTAAACATCACGAACTTGGCTTTCTATATTTTGAAAAAAGTATCAAAAAATGTTTGTTTACTTGTTAGCTGCAGAGGGGGGGGGGGGGCAACTGGGACCGATGTCCCCTCTCTATTCCGCCCGAAGGCCGGACAAAACTTAAAGGTCTCCTTATGTTTTGAAAATTTTAAAAGGTTTTTGAAAAAATGTCATTTTTTATCAAAAATTTCACTATTTTTTAGACAAAATAGGGTATTTTGTATTATTTTTTCCTATATAAAATATAATTTTTTGATTTGGATAAAAAGTGCCATCCCTATACCTGGAGGTACCCCCTATTAGAATTCTCAAAATTTCTTTTTTTAAGAATACTCAAAATTTGGTTTTGAGAATTCGGTACTACTTCAGTTAACGACCGCAAATGACATGGTTCTGAAGTCGGAAATTTTTTTTCAAAATCAAACATTTTAGTGGTATTTTTATGCGAGAAATCGATTGCGCGAATTCTCGAAGCGTGAAAACGAATACTTTTCGTGAAAATGAGCCTTTTATACTTCATAAGCTTTATGATTTTTTCAATTTTTATGGCGCGCATCGACAAAGCGTGAAAGCTGCTTTTGCCTGATTGCAATATAAAAGGTCCATTTCCACGAAAAGAATTCGCTTTCACGCTTCGGGAATGCGCGCAATCGATTTCTCGCATAAAATTACCCCTAAAATGCATGATTTTGAAAAAAAATTTTCGACTTCAGAACCTTTTCATTTGCGGTCGCTAATCCAAAGTAATACCGAGAATTCTCATATTTTGGTTTTTTTGAGAATTTATCTGACCTTTTTGAGAATTGATCCTTTAGAAAACGGACCCTTGTTGATAATTGGGGTCCCATTGACGGGATTTACTCATCTATGGTTGAAATCATTGAATTAAAACAAAAAACTAGCCATGCAGGCGAAAACTTTTTCGATAAATGCTTGTTTATAAGTAAAAATGCACAGAAAATTACGATTTTTGGTTTACAAAATTGAGACTTTTTTAAGTAAAAATCTAAATGAGGATGTTATAATTTCTGTTAACCCTAATCCGGCAACCTAGGGTCCAACAGACCCCAAAGAAAAAAGTACCGTTTTTCAAATCCTTATATCTCGGCAAATATAAAGGTTTGAGAAAAAGTTTATACCACATTTTGAAGCTCTAAAGTAGAGCTAAATAATACAGCAAATTTTATTTGAATCGGCTATTTTATGAGATTCTTAGAGGTCTTTTAAAACAGGCTATTTTTGCAACAAAATAACGTTGCTGGATTAGGGTTAAATATAAGTTATGAGTTTCTGAGTAGACATGAGTTGGTTTTTAATCTCCCTATAATTATTTTTTGTCTACAAATTACATGTTAGTGCAATAAAAAGAAATGAATATTGTTATACAATTCGAAAATCATGAAAAACCAAGAAAAAGATGCGACCAAAAGTTAATCGATTTCCTATAATGTGAAAAATATGCTTGAAATAAATGAGAAATTATTTTTATATAGCATCATTGCAGCGAATCGAACTCTAGGAATGGTCAACTAGTCTCGAAACGTCAAAAATCATGTTTCTCGACTAAAAATTACCCTAGAAACATAGTTTTCCATGTTTATAATAATTTGAGTGAACAATTTTATAACCTATACAATTTTGAGTTTTTCCTTATTTTCAAACTGTTATATTTTAAAAACTAAATATCATTTTTTAAATTGGTTTTTGGCAAAAATGTTGCATTTTTTCTGAGCTTTTTGGAATGGGTTTACTTTAAGGATTCCGATTTATATCATGAAAATATAGCATTTCAAAGTCCACGTATATATATATACGCATCGGAAAAAGCGGGTCAAAACAAAACTTTCAGTTAATTATTTGGCGGTGGGATACTTGCGGACGGACATTTGCGGACGGGAAATTTGCGGACGAAATGTTTGAAAAATTCAGTTTGTTCAAAAATTCAAATTTTTGAAAAAATTTAATTTTTTCAAAAAATTCAAATTTTTGAACAAATTGAATTTTTCAAACGTTTCGTCCGCAAATGTCCCGTCCGCAAAAGTCCGTCCGCAAATGTTCGTTCGCAAATGTCCGTCCGCAAATGATCGTTCGCAAGTATCCCACCGCCAATTATTTTATAAATTTTATTCATGAAAGTTAAAAACAAAAGTACAATTTCAAAATTTCACGTCTTCAATTATTTTTATGTTTTCAAAAATCAGGATTTTCGTGGTAATACTTGAACATTTTCTATCTATTGTGGTCGAACTTAGTTGTTTCAATGTTGTTTAACTTGCCAGATCAGACGAGCGACTTCCTTATTCACTTAACATTAGAGCGACAACTTTTTTTACAATCTTCTCGTAAAACGAACTATACTAGTTTCTTTAAGTGGCATGTTCAGGGCTAATAAAATTAATAAAAAATCTTTTTTGAGTTTGAAGAAAGAGTACAACACGGTTGTTTCTTGTTGATATTGGTAAATTTGAGGGGACATGGATTTTTTGGGGAAACAACATATCCAAAATGTGAGCTCGCAATTTACTAAATTACAATTTTATAGACGAAAAATAAAAAATGCTACCGATTAATAGTCAGATATAAAAACGGATGATACCCATTATCGACAACTAATAATAATAGTTGAATTGCTTGTCCAGCCTTTGTTGTAGCACAGTAAAAATACCAGTAAAATTGGGTGAATAATTTAAATGAGCACGGGATTGTGGTTTGATAAAATAGTCGCCATTCACAACTAGTCATTATTTTTCCAGTGCCTTTATATCTCTAAAAATTACAGGATGGCACAAAAAATTCTATTTTACGATTTTTTTAATGAATTTTGAACCCCAAATTTTTTTCCCCTAAAAATGACCATATTAGGGATAATTCGATGCAGGGAATCAATTAAGTGCATTCCCGAACGCAATAAGGCGTTTTCGGCTCGATAAGAATGATGCCAGGAGTCCGAAAGTTGGAAAAAATGGAAACACCCAAAATCGGGTTATTTTTCTAGAAAAATTCGATATAACGATACCCTCGTTCGATTTGATATAACGAACTTTCCCTGGGTGTGTCGTTGTATGGAGATTTGACTTACTTTAATAACAATAGTAACTATACACCACAAGTATATGCAATTTGCTATAATTAACGGCACCATTTGATAATAAGTAACAAAAATACCCAACACCCAAGTCAGTCCATAATTCGGGCACCCTATACGATTGTCTAAGTCGAGTATATACAAAACTGACGATTCATTTTGAAACTCTTCTATTTCATTCTTTCTTAATCCTGGTATCGCATGTACTAGGAATAAAACTATGCTGTATATATAAACTATACCAGATAGGATCTAAATAGGCTTTTTTGTCATTTTAAAATGGAATTATGATTAGTGTTAGATCTCGTCATGTGCTAAAAAATGTTCAATTTTGGTTTAAAAATTATATTTTTGGTTGTGTGCGCACATCCTGCAGCCAATTGAGACCAATGTGACTTATGAGGAAAGCTAGTTCACTATTTGTGCAACACTTATCATGGTCCAAAATTCAAAATTTTTTTCTTTAAAGGACCAGTTCAGTAATTTACAATCATATGAAAAAATGATATACAGTAAAGTCTCTATATAGTGCCCCTCCTACATAGTGCCCCCTTCCAATTTCTCTAAAATCCTATAAAAAGTAT